>JAMKCH010088448.1:0-106416 GCA_023653785.1 Ophioderma brevispina
ATCCAATGGTACACCGTACTTCGCTGACAAGTTTTCATTTACTACACCTGCAGTCATTTTTAACCGGTCTTCATTTACCACAACTGTATTTATTTACCCGATCTGTTTTTATTTGCATGACCTGTTTTCATTTAGCTGATCTGTTTTTATTTACCAATTTATTTACCTTACCTGCTTTTTGCCTGACGTGTATTCATTTATGTGACCTGTCTTCATTCACATAACATGTATTTATTTATCTGACCTGTTTTCATTTACCACTCATGTATTCATTCAACTCGAACCCAAAGAGTAACTCGAACTCTAAAAGCAACTCGAACTCTAACTCGAACTCTAAAAGCAACTCGAACTCTAACTCGAACTCTAAAAGCAACTCGAACTCGAACTCTAAAAGCAACTCGAACTCTAAAAGCAACTCTAACTCGAACTCGAACTCGACAACTCTAACTCGAACTCATAAAATAGTTTTACCCAATCAATTAAAATGGGTGAGATAACGAAAAGTATCACTTTGTCTTACTCTTACAGAATGTCTTCTTTTTGCACAGTAGGTCAAAGAATATATGCGTTTACATCCCACGGGATATAATTAAGTAAACATGGACTGCTAGCCAGTCATAGATTTTGGAGTCGAAATGTGACAAGAATTTTTAATTTACCCAAAATTTATCAAAATCAATTAAAATGGGAAACCAATTGATAAAACATGTGACTTCGTCCATATTTGTAATCATTACCCTGTGAATTTATATAGATTTCTATTGAATATTTAAAAATAGTTGTTAGGGCCAGGGTGTTGATTTTTCTAGATCTCGGATATTAAGTTTACATGGACATTTATAATCAGCTAAATTTTTAATGAGTTTTTAAACTACATCTTAATATTGTAACATATATTTCTTAGGCCTGTACATTAAAATAGCCGAACTTAGAATAAAAAATAAAATCAATAATCACAATAATAATGTTCTTTGAACTTATTCGCATTCTGATGAACACAAAGGGCCACATACATGCTAAAATTAGTTTTATACCTTGAATTTTTGATATGCAAATTGATATTTCTCCTCTATATCTGGTTCTCAATTGGAAATTGTAAATAATTTTTTTCCACGAGAATTTATTCTAGGTTACTCACAAGGCTTTTAGTATTATGTGTTATACACAGTGATCTAACAATGGTCTGAGGGTAGGCTGCTCTTGTTTTAAATTTGGACCTGAGTTTGATCAATATTAACAGCTAAAAATATCCATCAAGCTTGTCCTGTTCTGGGTGGATTCACAGGCCCAGTGTTGGGGGTGGATTTAAGCATTAAATAATGAAATAGGCCTAATGCGCAAGAACCCTTTAATTATTTTGCTCAACCATGTAGGAGAAGTGACATTTAAACCAGAACTGAATATGCCGCCAAATTGGAACAGTGACTGTTTTTCCCATTTCGTGTTATTTCTTTACTAAATGATTTATAATTCTGACCTGGTTGATTAAACCTAACAAAACCTTATATATTCAACTGCGCTACAATACCAAAAACTTTCATAAAAAGCTCTTAGGTAATCATTCTCTCATCATTTCTGGTCATTTTAGCGAAATATGTGAAGATAGTACCTTCATAGTGGTTAGGGTATGCCGTCAAAGTCGAAGGGTAAGGGGTGGTTGCCACCTGAGGAAATTTATGGTGCTTTTTTGAAAATATTATGCACAGTTATATGCACAACTCTAAAACTCTATGTTTATAGAAAGTTAGACATTTGTCATCATTTAGAGCTGAAAACCCCATGAAAATCCGATATTCCTAACTTTTTTTAGCGCAAAATTGGATTTTCGCCTATAGATTTTCTGTGGAAAATACCAATTTCAAGACTCGAGGACTTGATGACGTCATTCTGACGCCATACTTGGTATGTTGGCACTTACTTTGATATCAATGGAAAGAGGAGGACCATAGCTATCCACTGAAAACAAAATAATTAACATCGGGTGCTTTATAGAATGCGTTCTTAGTATTTTTTCTCTTCATTCGTGTATCATAACACTATGAGTAACCGTAAAGGAGGGCATATAACAATTATAACAACTTTTGATTTCTTTGCTCCCTCCAAGAAAAGTACATTATAATGGCCAACTCATTTTCAACTTTAATGTACTCTGGTGATGTGAACTATGGCCTGATTAACAATTTTGACAAATAGGGCAATAGAGCTAATTTCCATCAAATCTGAGAATTGGAATAGCCAATACCCCTTATTTACTGAGGGATGTACATTTAATGGATAACAATAAACCTTAAGGAAAATTATTCATTACATTTATCAATCATAGTTTAAGTTGATATTTTCTGACCATATTGACCATAATCTTGAGATTCCCCCTCCAATCTTGAGTTCATTTGATCATCAGCCCAATGTGACTCCAAAATGGGTAAATTGGAATACCTAGCGCTGTATCCACGTAATTATATTCATTGATATGTTTTAGAAAAGAGGCATAATGACTGTTTTTCCATATTTTGACATTTTTTTACCCTTATGGACATTTTAACCCCAAAATGTGTTCAATTGAAAAGGCTTTGATTTACATTAATCACTGTCCCTGGAAGTAAATGAATTGTGTTCATTTAAGCTATTTTGAGAAAACCGAGTGTTTATGACGAATTTATTAATTTTTTGGAGAAGCAAATTTGAACTTGTTAATTGCCATTTTGACCTAATTTTGGACAAATGTGAACTTGTTTGACCATTTTGACCCTACAACGTCATTATTGAATTGACTACTACTCTGTCCAGTTAATTATATACTCTTTGAGAAAAAACTTTAATAATTATTCCCATTATGAGGTTGAGAAGGGGGCATTTTGAACTCATTTATGGAATTTTGGTGACAATTCTGATGTTTTTTGGCCAATTTGACCAGAATCTATGCAAATTGAAATGGTAAGCACTCAATCCGCTCATGTGTGTTCCCTGGATGTACACGGCACATGTTCTGATAACAGTCTTTGAGAAAGAAAGGCATATATTGATTTACCTATTTTTAGGACTATTTTGATCTTGTTGGCCATTTTGAACCCTAAAAAAATTTATACTTGGAAAATGCTTCCTGATAGTAAATATGATTCCTTTGAAGGTAAATGTACATGTTCTGATAGATTATTTTAAGAAAGGATTTCATGATATTTGACTGATTACATTTTTGAAAATTTTTGACCTTTTTTGCCATTTGACCAAAAATTATAAATTGGAATGACTTCCATTATATTAAGTTTTTCTGAAGTCCCATCTAAAGAAAACAAATTTGCCCCCTGCGAGAATGGTTCAGTCCGTTGCCATGCAGCTTGTTATATAGTGCTTCTTGTTGTGCATCCCTCGTCAATCAGTTGGCTTTATTCCTTTGTTTCCATCGGCCAATCACCGGACGTTTTGCGTTCGTTCAGAGCTCAAACTCGATTTGTTTTCATAGCATTTGATCCGCCTATGTGTGGTCGTGTGGCAGAGAATTAACATTTTGTCTATCTCAGCAACATAACTGTACACCTTGATTCTTGATTTTCAAATAGAGCTTTCAATTCCCCAGGACTTTACGATTGTTATTCTACTACGTAAGTATTTTCTGTTATTGGCGTTTTTCACCAATATTAATATGCCACGACGTATGTGAAAAAAGATCGGCTTCGGCGGCAAATTAACACAGTGGCTTTAGTTCGTGGGTGCGTCAGACCCGTTCGCAAACTAGAGCTTGCGTCAACCTACGATAATACGCAAGCTTCATCCAGTGCGGCATCCAATCAGGCCGTCGCTGGGTCGTCCGTTCCTGGTTCTTTTTCAAGATGATCGGCGTACAAACCAATCTCAGCAGCGGGGCCGGGCTAGAGCTCGTGGTACGCGGCATCCATTACCCGCAACCGAAGTGTTTCACCCGTCCTTTCCTGCGGTGTAACCAGCAACATGGACAGTTAAACCCGGAAGTGAGTCAGGCCGCGAACCAAATGTCCGTCTGGTTTTTGCTGTTAACAACGCCGAAGCTTTGTTGCAGGGGCGAGGAAATGCCGTGAGCTTTTTTAATAAGGACTTTGACTCCATCTGTAACTGCGTTTTCCAGTGGGTACAATACTCAAGTTTTTAGTCTGCTATAACAATCACTTCTCATAATCATCAATCAGTCAATCAATAATGTTGTTGCCAGTACGTCCACTGCTAATTCATCCACTTCAATTAATCAACAAGTCGGTCAATCAATAATGTTTTGCTAGTACGTCCACTTTTAATTTCATCCACTTCAATAATCAATCAATCAGTCAATCAATAATGTTTGTTGTAGTTACACGTCCATTTCAAGCCAATTACATCTAAAGGTACTTCAAGTGTCTTTAACATACGCCCCTGCGGCGTTGAATTTTCTATTTGTATCCTTTGGTTGTTGAGTTTTTGCCCCAATCTATTAAGACCAAAAATAAGGGCTATTTGTGGATTTTGGCATTTGTTGGAAGAGTGAATCTCATGTCAATGAAAAAGGGATGGCCCGTTCAGTTCTTCAATTGGGTGGGTTGTATGGCAGATACTAGGCCAAAACGTTTGATAACTTCAATTCACTGTTGGACTAGTGCATTTTTTGTGCTTTGCGTCACGATAGCTTGGGGCACATGCAGACAGAGTTCAGAGTTTTAAAGTATGCTAACATTGTACGCACTTGCATCTAGTTTTGTGGGTTGGGATGGAGAAGTTATGATACCATTCAGGTGAGACAACAATCCCAACCTCATCGATCCTGGGCTTTCATTGGTTGGGGAGTATGGGCTTTATTTTGTAGCAACTTCTGTCCACAAGGGCTTCCCAATAGACCTTTCAGGCGCTGGTTGATCAGGCAGGGTGGGCTCATCCCGGGGGGGTTTCGTGTCACCCCAGGGTTTTCAGGTGTCCATTCCTCTTCAATTGCCATTCCTTCCTCAGCAAGAGGGGCCCCAAATGCAAACCAAACCTCATGGAAAGGGACGGCGGTGAAAGTTCTGCTTTGACTTCACAGGGCAGGCTTTTGACCGGCTCACAATGCCCACTTCAAACCCCCATCATGCGTTGCAATGAAAGTGGAACATGGCTTGCACTCGTGCAAGAAAGTTGGGAAATCCTAATGATATGAGTTTGTCATGTTTGGATGGGCATGGCTTGTGCTGCATATCCTTCGCCAATCAAGTTGAATGAGGTATCTTGCCTCTTCTTCATTTGTATCCGAAGAAGTCTGCAGCAAAGTTCTAATGGCAGGTTTTTTCTGAAGGTGTTTAGGTAGGCTATTCATTAGTCGTACTCCTAGGGATGCACCACGAACTTGTAAAATCGATTGCTGAAAACCCTAGCGCAGCCTTAGTTAAACTTAACAAAGAGATTGGGTTGAAGAGGATTGTAGGCCCTTTCAATTCAAGTCCTTTACCTAATCATTGTATCCCCATGGTTTGGTCCCCTAAACCGGAAGCGGGAAAGTTAGGGCTAATACAGAAACTCTTTTTCCAGAGGGGGGGTCCCCTAAATATGGCATTGCCAGGGGTTTGTCTTTGGCTTATACAAATTTTGATGAGGCCAGTTAATCTTGTTAGGCAGGTGTTTGGTAAGGGTGCCTAATGGCAAAAACTGATGTAGAATCCGCATTCAGGCTTCTTCCAATTCACCCAGACGATTTTCACTTATTAGGCATAAAACTAAAAACAGTTTATGTGGACAATGCTCTCTATGGGGGCTTCATCACAACCAGCCTCTTTTTGGACTGTTTTTCCTACTTTTTTGGAATGGGTGGCTAAGAGGGAGACAGGTTCAGATAGGATATGCCGCTATGCTGATGTCTATCTGATAGTAGGTGTATCTTATGTAAATATCAGATTTTCGTGCATCCAGTATTCTCAGGTTTTTTCAGGAAATGTGCCAGAGGCTAGGGGTACCATTAGCAGCCAATAAAACAGTAGGCCCCACGACAAAAATTGTTTTCCTATGGCCTGAAATCAATCAGTGCATTGACGGTATCTATACCGTGTGATAAAATTTCTTCTATTATTGATAAATCAAGGATGCACTTAAGTCAACTAAGATCACCCTATGCGAATTAACAATCACTGATTGGTTTCCTTTCCCTTTGTCTGCCAAAGCTGTGCCCCCAGCTAGATCCGTTCTATGCGTAGATTATAGATTTAACTATGGTGTTAAAAGTGCATGGCACATGGGGGGGGTTTGAGTTGTTTTGGGAATGGTGGGGTGTGGGGTGGTTTAGGCTACCATCATGCGCACATGTTTTTGTCTGTAATATGTTGGGGGCTTGTGTTTTTTACGTGATTTCACTGTTGTATGGCAATTACCCCGATCAGAGGGGTATGGTACGGATGAAGATTTTGAGGCAGCTCTTTACGGGTGGACGCAGGTGGGTGGAAGGTTGGGGTCTGGTGTGGTTTTTTTAAGGGTCGCTGGTTTCAGGGTAGATGGCCTGAAGGTTTTGAGGAAACACGCGATTGCATGGAAAGATTGTTTCCGCTCCTCGTTGCAGTAGTTTTATGGGGGAAGTTTTTGTCAGGGAAACGTATAATTTTACGTTGGTGATAATGAAGGTGTAGTTGCCGACTGTTATAAACAAACATAAGTCCCAGAGATCATGGAAAGTGGTCAGATTTTTTTGTTCTGCAATGTATTAAGTTCAATGTTTCCTTCTGCGCAAGACATATTTCTGCAAAAATAAAACATCGCAGACGCCCTCTCTCGTTTCCAGATGGGTCCGATTTGGACCGAAGCTCCGTCCGCTTTTCAACTGCCCTCCATTGCCAGAAATTCCTATGGACGGCTCTGGAGTGCAAGCCCAGCGGCTGTTGAAGGCGTCATTAGCGCAAAGCACGTGGGATACGTATAAGCGCGGTGTATTGTTTTGATAATTTTAGGCGTATTTGTGGGTTGGGAGGCGATTGGCCAGTTCAATCTCACGATGTTATTGCATATATTTCATTCATGTCTCTTAAAGGTTAAAAACAGCAAAAGGTAAAAAAGACAAAAGGGGGAAAAAGTTTTTTTCACAAAATTAATGATTTGTTGAACCAACTGATAGTTTTATTGTAACGTAGTTTGAAAGAATGGTTGTCGCCGTCTTTTTTTCAACTCTGATAATAGATGCCCAATTACATACTCCTCTTTTTGGTACGGCTAGTTGCTTTGTTTGTTGCCGTCTATTTGTCGTTCAGCATACGAAGCCATTTTGTTAAACCTGCCTTTTTGCTTGCATTTTGGGGGTTTATGAGGGTTGTGAATTGCTGTTCAGATGAAACGTTCAAAGAATGGGGAAGTGGAAATCCTCGTCCAGTTGAGCTTATATTCGCGCCGCAGTCTTTTACCTTCTTCTTTTTAAAGTTTTTGTGTTTGGATTAACATGTAGGGTTTGGCGTGCGATTATTTACCACTACTTGGTGCCCATAATCTAGAATATACCAAGGTATCTACTTGAAAGTTCAGTGTAATGTTGTACTAAATCTTTAAATCTCTTTTACAGGTATGCACTTTGAAAGGTGGGGGTCAACGCTTGGCCACCAAAATTGTATTCAATTTTCTTTTTTATGTGTTCATTTATTCAAATTAACAATGTATGCGTATATCCATGCACTGTAGGGCATTTGATGCGAGCCGCCAGATTAATCTTCTAAGTACTTGATGGCTGTTAACATAACCTTTTCTCGCTTATTTTCGTTTTTTTCTTTACAGGTTGCTACTCGCCCATGGTTTATTGGGGACAGTATTGTCGCTAAGGCAGGGTTGAAGTAAATACACAACATGAATCGGGTGGTGGTATTGTCGTGTGGAGGGAAACGCCTGGCCTACGGATTGCAGGTTGTTCGCAATAATATTACCACGCGTGCTTTACAGATTATCCATATCCTACCACTGTCATTTTGCATGAGGTACCTATTGATCTTGTTCAAAGCTAAACCTCTGATATCCGGTATAGGGTGGAGGCAAACTTAAAGGACAAGTGAAATTGCTTCCACACTCCAGGATAATTTGGTCAGACAATACTTCCCAGGCAATACATCATGGTGAGGAGAGCGTGAATGCTGGTAAGCGTTGCACCGTCAATATCAACAAGAAAGCGCACCAGGTTTGTCGCATGTTTGGGGAATGCGAAAGTAATAAAAAATGCTGTGTCTTTGACCCGAGACAATTCCTTGTTTTAGTTAGGATGGCCTTCACCTTTCCCTCATGGTATGATTGCTTCCGCCAATTTGTATCAGATGCCCTTTAATCCTTTTAACCTGATCAGGAAACTTTTTTTACCCACCAGTTCCTGTGTTTTACCCTCTTAACAAATATATTGTTTAAAATAAATTGGTCCAATATTTTTAACGGTGGGGGGGGATTTGCAATATTCCACTTGCAGAATACAAGGGGATATTGGTTGGCGAATTTAATTTATCTTCTACTTTAATTTAAATTAAATCATGATTTTCACAGCATTGCAGATAACCGCTGATAAAATTGCTACATTCCTTCTGCATTTTGTTTGATGAATTCACCCAGAGGTTTTTTCCTGCCTCCGATTGAAACAGTGTGTATTGTATTAGCTTATGTCTTTAATTAAGCTCATATTTACTAAATTCAGTCTGTTTAATCAATTTGTTAAGTAGGTTAGATTGGAAGCACGGTTCACATTTCTTTGACAAGTCACCATTTGAAAAACCATAGTTGTTCAAGCCTATATGTTTAGCCTGTTTCCTTACCATGTTTTCATACTATAATTACTTGTTAAAATTCCTTCTTCACAGATGTGCTTTTCTGGAGGGGCTAGGGGCATTTACCGGCTTTGGGATTCAAATTTAAGTTCCCTTTGTGTATATTTAATGTAAATTTCTCCTTCACAATGGGCTTTCTGGGAGGGTCTAGGGGAATCAACCATCTGTGGGATTTCAATTTGAATCCTACTGTTTGCTATCCTTAATTAGCATTTCCTTTCCACGGATGGTTCTGTCTGGAGTACTAGAGGGATTACTCAGTTGGAAATTTGTAAATAAATAGGATCTCTTTTGCCTAAGTTTATTTGATTTCATATCCAATCTTGTATCTTTAGTTTGAAAGCGCTTTAATTGACAACAAAAATTGGTGAACAGTTGGCTTTTGTTGGGCATAAATCCACACACACTCAAATTGGCACTATCTGAAAACTGTTGTGAGTTTTGAGTATCTTCATGAAAATCGGGGGCAATACCGTTATCTGACGTCCCATCTAAAGAAAACAAATTTGCCCCCTGCAGAAGAAATGGTTCAGTCCGTTCCATGCACTTGTTTTATAGTCCTTCTGTGTTGTGCAGTCCCCGCCAATCAGTTGGCTTTTATTTCCTGTTTCCATCGCATCACCGGACGTTTTTTGCGTTCGTTCCGAGCTCAAACTCTATTTGTTTTCAAGCAATTATCCTCCTATTTGTTGGTTCGTGTTGTCAGAGAATTCATTTCCCTCCCACACACCCCGAAATTTACCTTGCTACCGCAATTTAATGCATGTTAACAGTGTTAGGCGTAATTTTATTTATCTTCTACTTTAATTTAATTAATTCATGATTTTCACAGCATTGCAGATAAATCCGCTTGATAAAAATTTGTGCTAAATTCTCTGCAGTTGTTTGAGGTAATTCATCCAGAGGTTTTTCCTGCCTCCGGGATTGAAACAGTGTGTATTGTATTATCTTATGTCTTACTTTTACTCATAGTTACTAAATTCAGTCCTGTTTATATCAATTTTAGGTTACGTAGGTTAAGATTGAAGACAACTGTTCACTTCTACAATCACCATTTGAAAAACTCCATAGTTTCCAAGCCTATATTTTATCCATGGTTCCTTACCATTGTTTCATACTATCATTAAATTGTAAAATTCTTCCTTCCAGATGTGCTTTCGGGGGGGCTAGGGGCCTTTAACCGCTTTGGGATGTTCAATTTAAGTTTTACTTGTGTTTATATGTACATTGTAAATTTCCTTTCCTTCACAGATGGGCCTTTTGGGGGGGCTAGGGGAATTCACCCAGCTTTGGGATTTCAATTTAAATCAAGACTGTTTGCTACTCTTAAATTCTTTCCTTTCCACGGATGGGTCGCTGGAGTACTGGAGGGATTTACTCAGTTGGGTAAATTTTAATAAATATGATCTCTTTGGCCCTAATTATTTGATTTCATATACCAATATTGGTATCTTTAATTGATGCTTTAATTGACAACAAAAATTGTGAACAGTTGGCTTTGTTGGAATAATCCACACACCTAATCAAATTGCACCGATCTGAAACACTGTTGTGAGTTTGAGTTCTTCTGTCCGGGGGCAATCACTTTAAATATGACTCCGTTGAAGGTAAAGGGACAATGTTATGAATCGATTATTTTGAAGAAAGGCATGCAGTTTGGACTGTTTACCTATTTTTGACATTTTGGCCTTTTTGGCCATTTATTTTTACCCTAAAATTAAAAAAAATTAGAATGGCCAACACCCCATACGCCTATGTAATGTCCCATGAGGATAAAAATCCAACATGGAAATTTGACGTTGGAAAATAACAACAAAAAACCCGTCACAACTTTTTTTTCCTAAGACAACTTTTTGGCTGTAATGGCCGGCCGTCTATCCAGGTGGTTTTCAATAATGACTTGCAACATTCTGTCCGTTTTGCAAAGGCAGCGGTTATTCCGTTGCGAAGTTCTGGCAAGAATAGAGGGCCTAACATTTGTTGTCATATAGGAACAATTGTCGACGTAAAGCAATAAATGGCACATTTTTGAAGATCGGCCCCCATTTCGAAAATTTGATATTTTTGTTCACAGTACGTTGGTGAATTTTCCTCTTAACTACACCTGTACGAGAATGCTCACCAATGTCGTATTTCTCATTTTTGTCATAAGAATTTGTATCCCGATTGGACTTAACGACAGAGCTGGAAATGGTACGTTTGTGTCCGTCTATGATGAAACAGTGGCCACCTCGAGAAAATAACCTCTAACTTGATTTGCCTGAACCAATAAAACAATATGGATGAGCGTAGACATGTACATGGCGCTATTTTCCCGGCTTTTTCACCTTTGAAGGCCGTTTCCAGCAGCCGTTGAATTAATTATCGGGATCCCCGAAAATAATTATTCTCATTTATAACATTCCTTCTTTTGTGAGAGCCACATACATTTTCGATCTTAACCATTCACCGGTATGGTTTAACTAGCCAGTTCAATGCAACCGTGAAAAATATCAACTTTTTTTAAAAATTGGGGAGACTCAGTCCACCAAAAAATGGCTAATAATTTCTTTAAGGATGCCAGCAATGTATGCCCAAAACTGCCCACTGGCTACATTACATTAATCTGGTTATATGTTTGTTTGGTAGGGTGTGACCCGTGAAACGTTTATTTTCTAGTTTAGTTCAATATTCTCTCATATTGTTGTGATGGGGTTTAATTTTTACTTTTAAATCTTCAAAACCCCCCTCCTATACATGGCCCTCCCACCTTACGTGGTTATTACCTCTTGGCACTTAAATGAACATAATGGCAATAACAAATATTCAGATTAAATAAAGTGGGCACACTTACTGAAATCGCGTCCACAAATTTGAAAACACTTTGTTTGCTTATACATTTTGGGTCACAGCTGACGTAAACTACTATTCTGTTTAATTATTTTCCTTTCCGCATCCCTATCAGCCAAGGATGCTGACTATACTGTCAACATTATCAAACTTGAAAAGCATGCATTCATACAGCTCACAGACCATTATGCGTCATCACTCACAGACCATTATACAGTCATCAGCTCCCAATCATTATGCCCGTCATCAACTTGATCTATTTTTATGCATCATGTCAATCCCGGCTTCTAATCCACGTTTCTACAAAGTATAAATGTTGAATCCCTGTCTGAATTGCCTTTGAAGTGTGTCCACACAACGAGTGTTTTGATACAGCTGTCAATTTCTGGCAGAGATTTCCAACCCTTGGATTTGTCCGCAGCATGATTTTGCCCGAAAACTGACCACAAAACTCTGTTAAACATCCAAATTGTTTGCAAATTGCGGAAGTTATTTCAGTAAGGGGTCCTGGCATTATTGGAGAGAGCGTGGCCAAGCGGTTCGGGTGCTTGCCTGTGGGGCAAATTTTAAGTTGAATCCGTTTTGGGTCAATTGCTGGAGTTATTCTGGTGCTCAATTCTGGATTCTGTATACGAGCTATTGCTTCACCTCCCGCTCCCGCTTCTCCTCCACGGTTCCACTTGGAATTGGGCACTGAATCCTGCCCGCCTCACCGTCCTTCGGAGGGGACGTTACGCCGCCGGTCCCGCATGTACAGAGGAGTCACAACTGTACATGTACATCGGTGTCGAATAAGAGTCGGTTTAACCCCCGATTGTCCCAATCCGCCCCAGTCTCACCATGCAGCTGGCCATGTTAGGATCGTCCATTGATACACGCGGCCCCGTATCACTTAGTTGAATAAATCCTGCCACCACGCACAAGCCCTTACTAATGACTTCGGACACGCTACTAAGAAGAAAGAATTATGTGTGGAATATTTTTTCCATGCCATTTTTGTGTCCCTTTAAGTTAAATCGAATAAAGTGTCTAGTCTCACTGAAACGATCCAACAAACACTGGAAGTAGGAATGGCCAATAGTTAACTCCCAACGTTAGTTCAAATCACGGTATGTTTGTGGGTCCGCCTAGGAGTACTAGAGGGATTTACTCAGTTGGGAATTGTAAATAAATAGGATCTCTTTTGCCTTAAGTTTATTTGATTTCATATACCAATATTGTATCTTTAAGTTGAAGCGCTTTAATTGACAACAAAAAATTGTGAACAGTTGGCTTTGTTGGAATAATCCACACACTAATCAAATTGCACTGATCTGAAAACTGTTGTGAGTTTGAGTTCTTCTGTCTGGGGGCAATCACTTAAATATGACTCCTTTGAAGGTAAATGGACATGTTATGATAGATTATTTGAAGAAAGGAATGCATTTTGACTGATTTACCTATTTTTGGACAATTTTGGCCTTTTTGGCCATTTTTTACCCTAAAATTAAAAAAAATTAGAATGGCCAACACCCCATACGCTATTGTATGTCCCATGAGGATAAAAATCCACATGGTTGGATGTTTGTAACAAATTACGCCGTCAAAACTTTTTTCTAAGCACTTTTTGCTGTAATGGCCGGCCGTCTATACCAGGGGTTTCAATAATCGACTTGCGAAACATTCTTGTCCGTTTTGCAAAGGCAGCGGTTATTCTGTTGCGAAGTTCTGGCAAGAAATAGAGGGCCTAAACATTTTTTGTCAGATAGGGAAACAATTGTCGACTTAAAGCAATAATGGCACATTTTTTTGAAGAGCGCCCCCAATTTCGAAAATTTGATATTTTGGCACAGTTACGTTGGTGATTTTCTAGGAAACTACACCTGCGAACGAGAATGCTAAAAAATGCGTATTTATCATTTTGTAATAAGAATTTGGATCCCAGATTGGACTTAACGACAGAGCTGGAAATGGTACGTTTATGTCCGTCTATGATGAAACAGTGCCACCTCGAGAAAATAACCTCTAACTTGATTTGCCTGAACCAATAAAACAACTAATGGATGAGCGTAGACATGTACATGGCGCTATTTCCCGGCTATTTCACATTGGAAGGCCGTTTCCAGCAGCCGTTGAATTATTATCGGGATCCCGATAATAATTATTCTAATTACAAAATTCCTTCGTTTGTGAGACACAGACATTTTCGATCTTAACCATTCACAGGTATGGTTTACTAGCCAGTTACCAATGCAACCGTGTAAAAATATCAACTTTTTTTAAAAATTGGGGACGCTCTTCAAAAAAATTGCTAATATTGCTTTAAGGATGCCAGCAATGTATGCCCAAAACTGCCACTGGCTGACAATTACATTAAATCTGGTTATATGTGTTTTGGTAGGGTGTGACTTGAAACGTTTATTTTCTAGTTTATTTAATATCTCTCCATATTTTGTGATGGGGTTTATTTTTTTTAAATATCACACCCCTACTTAAATGGCAATAAAACATTTAAGTGGTTATTAAATCTTGGCACTTAAAGGAACATAATGGCATGAAAAAATATTCAGATATAATAAAGTGCACACTTACTGAAATCGCGTCCACAAATTTGAAAACAATTTGGGGTGTTTACATTTTGTAAAAAGATGAAAGTAACTAATATTATTTTCATTATTTTCCTTCTAAGCATCACTACTCAGCCAAGGATGCTGACTATACTGTCAACATTATCAAACTTGAAAAGCATGCAGTCATCAGCTCACAGACCATTATGCAGTCATCAGCTCACAGACCATTATACAGTCATCAGCTCACAGATCATTATGCAGTCATCAGACCATTGCTATTTTATATGCATGCATGTGCTAATCCCGGCTAATCCACGTTTAACTACAAAGTATAATGTCTGAATCCCTGTCTGAATGCTTTTGAATTGTGTCACAAAACATGTTTGATACAGTCTGTCAATTCTGGCAGAGATGTCAACACCTTGATTTTCCGCAGCAGGATTTGCCACGAACTGCCACAAACTCTTGTAAACATCCAAATTGTTTTCAAATTTGCGGAAGTTATTTCATTAGGGGTCCATGTCATTATGTGTGAGAGAGCGTGGCCAAGCGGTTCGGGTGCTTGCCTGTGGGGCAAATTAGTTCGAATCCCGGTGGGGTCACTTGCTGGGAGTTATTCTGGTGCTCAATTCTGGATTCTGTATACGAGCTATTGATTAAATACAGAATACCGCTCTCCTCCACGGTTCACTTGGAATTGGGCAAATGAATCATGAAAGCATCCCGTCCTTCGGAGGGGACGTTAAGCCGTCGGTCCCATGTACAGAGAGTCACAACTGTACATGTACATCGGTGTCGAATAAGAGTAGGGTGTAAACCCCTGACTATTCCCAATCCGCCCCAGTCTCAACATGCAGCGGGCCATGTTAGGAGCGTCATGGATACACGCGGCCCCGGATCAGCTTAGTTGAATAAATCCTGACACCACGACAAGCCATTACTAATGACTTGCGGACACGCTAAGAAGAAGAAAGATTATGTGTGAATATTTTTTCATGCCATTGTGTCCCTTTAAGTTAAATCGAATAAAGTGTCTAGTCTCACTGAAACGATCCAACAAACACTGGAAGTAGGAATGGCCAATAGTTAACTCCCAAACTTATTCAAAATCACGTATGTGTGTCGCCTAGAAGGAAACGTTCGCACTTGAGTGTTTACTCGGCATATTAAATGTTATAAAGTAGTTAAAATTTTTGGATTTTTTCAAAAATGTTTATTCTGCGTTTTATTAGGTTTACTTTCTGACAACCAACATAACTCGATTACTGCATGTCAACCGTTTACAACATGTTTTAATCAGTTTTTCTCATTTTGTTTGACAGTCGACACTTCTAAGCCTGTGTGTTAACACATTTGAAAGTGGGCCGAATCGTGACAAAGTTAGTTAATTTTACGTGTGGTGAGACAACTTTTACCCACCTCCACATTGACAGGCAATGATGGCCAATTTGAACGCATAGTTCGTTTGGCTGGGTGGGTCCCCCGTGTATGCAACCATAAAGGCCATAACGTATTGCTGACGCGTTGCGAGAAAGTAGCAACGCGTTGCCACATTCTGCAACGCGTTGCGACAGTTCGACAACGCGTTGCGGTGTCCGGCCAATCAACTCATGAATTCTGTGACGTATTAAAAAATAGACCCCCAACGCGTTGCTAGATCTTGGCACGCGTTGGCAAACAGTTCACACTTAACGCTTTGCAAGCTTTACAACGCTTTGCAAGCTTCGCAACGCGTTGCTAGGTTAACAAGCCATAATGGACATAACGTATTGCCGCACGCGTTGTGGAAAGTCACACAACGCGTTGCTACATTTCGGCAACGCGTTGCGACATTTCAGGCACGCGTTGCGACATTTCACAACGGCTGTTGCGGGTGTCGGCCTCAAATCATGATATCTGTGACGTATTTCACAAATATAATCTCAACACTGCGTTGCGACCTCAAAACGCGTTGCACACCTTCACAACGCGTTGGGCGGATACGTTATGACCCTTTTTGCCTTCACAACGCGTTGGAAAGTTGCAACGCGTTGTGAAAGCTCGCAACGCTTTGTTATGGCTTCAAAACGCGTTGTGAAAGCCCTAAGGGTCATATAACGTATGCCGCAACGCGTTGTGGATCTATTTTTTTGAAATACGTCACAGAAATTCCTGATTTTTTATTGGCCGACGCCGCACCGCGTTGCCGAATGGTGGGGGGGGTTTTCCCCCCCCCCCCCCCCCCCCGGCACGCGTTGCTACTATTCTCACCACGCGTTGCGGCAATACGTTTATTACCCTTAAATTGCTTGTGACCTCCTCGTCGCAACGCGTTGTTAAGCTCCAACGCGTTTGTGATCTCGCAACGCTTGTGAAGGCTTGAACGCGTTGTGAGTGTTCCACAACGCGTTGCAGATACTTGGCAACGCGTTGTGGGTCAATTTTTTTGAAATACCTCCACAGAAATTCATGATTTGATTGGCCGACACCGCAACGCGTTGCGTGAGTGTCGCAACGCGTTGCCGAAAATGTCGCAACGCGTGCTACTTTCTCACAACGCGGGTTGCGGCAATACTTTATGGCCTTTATTGCCTGCCATACCCGTGTGCAAGAGATCTGCCCTAAGTTACTCTTCATAGCGTATGTCACTAAACCATCAGCATAACAAAAAAAAAGTGAAAGTAGACTTTTGGTACCCCGGCATTTTTCGCTCGAGGGCGTTTTCAAATGGCCGCCAAATCCATTTAAAACACCATAATATTGGCGTTTTTCTGCCTCTATATGGGGTTAAATGGCGCAGTTTTGTAGTGTTTTTCCTATTTTTGTTATGTTAAATATATAGAGCGGTCATATTCACCACTTTAAATTATTCTTTAATCGATGGCGGCGCTTTTCCAAAATATGGCCACAAATGCTAGTTAACAACTTAAGTGACCAAGGGGGGGGGGTTCCCTCAGGGACCCCAAAACGCGTTACGCGTGGGTTTTTTGCGCCGATTATTTTTGTAATTGTTCCTGACATTTTATGCGCTTCTTTTCAACCAAACAATAATTAACATCGGCCAACCGTTAATGAGATAATATTAGTGGGGGCCCATGGGACCCCCCCTTTGGGCACTAACGGAATTCATTTTGAGATATTTTTAAATATAAGAATAAGAAAACGAGAACCACCACAAATTTTTTTTTTGCTGATAAAGTCACCATACATGTAAGTTACCAATTAATTAGTAACATTAACATATTACATTTATGATGTGTTGAAACACACAAATTTATCATGTACGTTTGCCAAACCTTACTGTACAAACTCTAGGGGAAAATGACGTTATTTTGCAAACCCCGTAAAAAATACAGGATTCCCTAAAACTGCTGGTTTTTGTTAAATATAAGTTAATTTGGGTCTTCTAGAATAATATCAACATACTAAGTTTTTCAAAAGGTTGATGTTAAGCACAAGGCTCAGTTGAATTTTCCGTCTTTTTTGCCCAATTTTCGCGTGTTTTGAACAATTTTTTGCCCTAATTTGCATCAAAATAACAATCTCATTTTTATTGCTGATTTGGGGTTGTCCTTATGCTCCTTCACATGTGGTATAATTTTCGTGCAAAAATTTCCCTCCCTCCTCGGGAAAGGGGTTCCTTAGTGTGGGGTCCCATGGACCCCCCCCCCCCCCCTGGGCACCACGGGAGTGAAACCCCCTTGGTCACTTAGTGTTAACACCTATAATGATGTTTATCATAGCACAAATGCGGTAAAGTGGTCCTGTGTTTCAGTGTTTTTCCAGTTTTTTTGTTTGATGTCATATGTATATAGGTGTTCACATTCCCTACTTAAATGTTTCATAACGGAGGGCGCTTTTTCAAAATGGCTGCCAATGCAATTACACATCCTAATGATGTTTTAATAGCCAAGAAGGGGTGAAATGCGCCCATGTTTCAGTGTTTTGCTCTAAAATTTGTGGATGTCAAATGTATAGAGCGTCACATTCACCATTTTAATGTATTCCTAATGGAGACTCTTTTCAAAATGGCCGCCAAAGTTATGTGATTTAACCCATATAATGACTGTTTTCAATAGGAGGCAAAAGGGTTGTTGAGTTTATTCATACTTAACATAATTGCGGTTACCTTTTCTCTTTTTTCTAGTTATTTTTTATGGATATTAATGATTTTCTATTTATGTTCAGTTTAATAATGGATTTGAGTGATGGTATATTAATCCAGAACATGGTGATATTACAATTACAATCCAAGTGGTGATATAAGGTTGCGCTTAGCCAGCTCCACCTCGACGATGCAATATAATTTTGCGATTTCCTGTTGGCAGCATAATATAAATTGGCAATCCGTGCGTAGCGTCTCGAAGGAGGAGAGAATATGCACACTACATATAGTGGACTGGATGGCCAATGTCCTGAAAGCTAAGACAAATTCTGGCAGTACATAAGAGGATTTCCAGCACAAACAGCTTTGGATTATGTGTGGAAGTCCTGGGGCAATCTGCAAACTTGCTTGCTATATTCTTTGATTCCCTTTACCATGGCAAATCTGGGAAGGCCTCTGAGCAGAAAGCAACATAGCTCAAGTCATGCTACCAATTAAGTTGCAATTAACAACAGTCAATCGGATTTAACCTCTTCCTGTCGAGATATATGGTTGAAATTGTTGAGTTTTGTAGAGTTTCCCTATTTTGCTGGAGTAAAGTGTATAGAAGGGTCAGATCACCAATAACAGTTGAATCGACCGGTTTCGGCATCAAATAGTAGCAACAAGGAGAAATTCCATACACTTTTCCATGAGTAATCTGCAAAAGCAGCTCAACTTCACCTACAATAGAAATATACTTAAGATTCATTTCAGGATAGCGGGTGATACCTTGCTTCTCTTCGTTTGGTGGTTCCAGTAATGAGGTTCCCGAGCTTAACTTCGATAATATAGAAGAGGCTGCTGTTCGTATCATTCCTCATCATGCTTTGTATGCAATCAATGCCAGTCACAACTGATCATAGTGCTGTTTTCATTTACTGATGATTTGTATGATTTGTGCTATTACTCTATATGACTTGCATTCCCATGGATTACATTTGAATGGCACACGATTGTAGCAGATCTAGGTGGTAATGATAATGAATGCCTACATATGACAAGTTTTGATCATTTTGATATGGTAACCATTATTATTCTTATTTTCCTCCTTTGTTTGTGTTTATGAACCATAATGACAAAATTGGCCTTTAGAAGTTGTTGCTACCTGGGATGAGTTGCTACTGCAGATTGCAGATGATTCTGAATTACTTTTTTTTTTAATTAAGTCTAGTCAGATTGTTTAAAAATCTGTTAATTTGTTGGTCATCTCGAAAAGCACCCTTTATCAGGGATACTGTTTATTGGTCTGTTTATTGAGTCTGACCCTTCTAAATACACTTTCCCTCAACAGATGGGGAAACTCTGCAAAACTGACCATATCAACCCATATCTCGGCAGGAAGGGGTAAATCCCGATTGGATGATTGTTGTTAATTCAATTTAATTGATAGCATGACTTGACGTTGTTTTCGTTCAGAGTCCTTCACAGATTTGTCATTGTAAGAATTAAAGATTATATCAAGCCTGTTTGCTGCTGATGCAGACTTCCACACATGATCCAAAGCTATGTCTGAGAAAATCCCCAAATGTGCTGCAGAATTTTGTCTTCAGCTTTCAGACATTGGCCATCATGTCCACTATGTATGTCATGTGGAAATCTTCTCTCCTCCTACGAGATGCTCACAGCACGATGGCCAATTATCATTACGCTGTCATCAAGAAATCGTCACAATCATTTCGTTTTGTCTAGGTTATAGCTGGCTAAGCGCACAACCCTATCAGCACTTAGGCGGCCCGTCCCGTTTCCTTCGCAATGTCCTTCGAATATTCGAACCACAAATTCGCAATATGTTAAGAATTTGTCAAACACAAATTAAGAATTTCTGCCAGAGGAAAATCATGACACTGGATTGATATTCGCAGTTATGTTACGAAGTTGGCCCAGAACTTCGCAATTAGCTTGGTATCAACCTTTCAAGTACCTATTGAATTATTTTTCCGGGCCAGTCAAGTGCTTGTCTGGACCACACAAAAGGTGACTCGGAGCGCCATGCCACTATCCACTAGAGTGTGTTACCATATTTCATACATTGTACTTTATTTGGGTTCATCATTATTTCAAAGTTCATGTCATTTTTGTGTTTTTTTTTTCAAAGTATTGTATATATATATATATATATATATATATATATATATATATATATATATATATATATATATATATATATATATATTATATATATATATATATATATATATATATAAATTAGAGACTCTCTAACAACACCTAAAATATAAGGAAACAATCGCCATCAGGTAATCTTTGTGAACATTTTATTCCTTATAACTTTGTATGATCTGAAAGAGTAATTAAAATATTACACTGAAACCATACTAAAAAAAACATTTCCCAGAAAAAATACCGTTATTATATTCTATATTCTTTTATTAAACTCACCCAAGCTAATTAAAATGAAACGATTAACACTCGGAGCATACAGAAAATTTTGATACCATGCATATAATGAGATTGCGAAACTTCTCAACTTTTCACTTGGGTACGAAGAGGCCACAAAACAAGTGTGATTTAAGAATTTCTCAAACAGCTATTGCGAATATCAAGTTAGAATGGGTTCGAATATTCGCAACGGTGTTTCGAAGAAGACGGGACGCTTCGCCTCTAGATTGTAATATCATTAATAACAGCATAGTAGGATGAACATGAAACCGCAGTTTTGTTAGAACTGAATAAGTAAATAAACAAATAATGGAGAAAACAATAATAATTAAAAAAAAAATAGGGAAAACACTGATAAACGGGGCACATTTCACCCATTTGCCTATTAAAACATAACAAGGTGTTAAATCGCATTGGACGGCCATTTTTAAAGGTTTAAAAAAAACAATCCTAATTACGCGTTTTTTGTTTTTTTGATTTTTCATCAACAAATATAGCAAACACTGACCAAAACTGCTGGCCATTCCCGCCCTCCAATTTTTTGGCTAGTAAAACTTCATTTGAGGTGTTAAATTATATTGGTGGCCATTTGAAAAGCGTACTCCATTAGGAATACATTGTAGTGAGTGTGGCCGCTCTATACATTTGCCATCAACAAAATAGAAAAACACTAACAAAAATGGACCATTTTTACCTCATTTTATGGCAATGATAAAATCATTACAAGGTGTTAAATGGCATTGGCGGCCATTTGAAAAGGACCCTCCATGGGAATCATTTAAGTGGCGAATGTGAAGGCTCTACACCATTGACATCAACAAATATGAGCAAAACACTAAAAAAAAGGGACCATTTCACCCCATTTTTGGGCTAGTAGATCATCATTCTGAATTTATGAGGTTTGCAAAATGCATTTGCGGGCCATTTGAAAAGCGCCCTCATACGAATACATTAGTAGTGGAATTTAACGCTCTATAAAATTTGACATCAACAAATATATGAAAAACACTACAAAATGGACCATTTTCATCCCATAAAGTTGCTATGAAAACGTCATATATGGGCCCCCCCCCTATGTTAAATGGCCTTTTGGACGGGCCATTTTTTGAAAACGCCCTGTACGCCCAGCAAAAAAGATGCCGGAAAGTGCAAAAGTCTACCCTCACTTTTTGGTTATGTCTGATGGTCTAGTCCAGTGACCCCCCCCCACTTTGTGAAGAGTACACTTAGGGCAAATTCATATCTGCAACTGGGACCCCCCACCCAGCCAAACGGCACGAGCAGCCCTTCGTCATGATAAGAGGTAAAGCTCCGGATTTGTAAAAAGTGAGTACACTGCTGTTGGCTTTATCATCTACTAAGAAATGACTTAGAAAGACACTTAAAATGCGTACACTTAAACACAGAGCATCTTTATTAGGTTAGTAGTAATTACATAAGGCGACGTTTACGTATAGGAATGGACAATTGATGTAATATTTAATTACTTGTTTAATTTTGCCTTTGTGAGCCTTTGATGAAGTCTCTCATGAGATTCAAAACATCAGTCTCCATATGCTAATATGTTTATTATTATGTAGTTATTTATTTAGCAATTTAGTTATTGGTTTAAGGTAATTTTTCTATAAACTACCCCCTAGGATCCCTCTCATAAAGAAAAGCACAGATAAAAAAAGGACCGGGTAGTCCTTGGCAACCGCGGAATTAAAATTTTGAAGTGTACAACACTAACGATATACTTTCCCAACTTCATCGGTGAAGTATTCGAACATTTTGGACTCACCAAATTTCAAACCTCAAAGTGGGCTTTAATTAGTAAAATATTAATTACCCATTACTTATGACGTATTTGCAAAATCTTAAATGTCCGCATCACATAACGAAGAATTTACGAAAATCTATTCTGCACAGGTCATATCAATCGTATCGATTTTGAAAGTATTCACCGTTTCACATAGAGAACTTCCCTCGTATTTGTGCGACCGAATGTTTAGTTTCCATGGTAGAGGTGTTATTTTGTCGTTTTCACATTAAAATTAATAATAATAATAATAATACCCGACATTTGAAAGCAGCCTTTGCCAAGGATTCAAAGCGTTGCCTATTATTATTACGAGCCGTCAGGAAATCTCCCAATGATTTCGCTTCATCTAGGTCCGGCTCAGCTGGCCAAGGCACAATCCTATCAGCACTTAGATGTAATATTTCCCCATAAACATGGCTACCCGAAATCGCTTGGGTCGACGAAGCAAGGGAGGTAAAGTGCCTTTGCCCAAAGGCACAACACATTTGGCACGCGGGGCTCGAACCCACAAACCTTTGGATCATGGTAAACTGTTCAAATGCGTTCGCTAGAAAACGACGTATTGCGGGACGTGTGTGCTTATTGTATACGTTGATGAAACAGCTAGCTGTCGTTTGTCGTGACGTATTATTCAACATCTTTTTGCAATATAAATAAAATGGAAAGTTGAATTAATAGACTTTATATAAACCATTTGGCGAATTTCCACTAGGTTGTAAAGGGATTAGCAGCAACTTATACGAGAGATCGAAAAAGTGGAAATGCAATTTTAACATTAGAAACCAGGACCTTAAGTGTGAACAATTCCATAACCCCCAACTGCTGAGGAATTCGCTCCATACCGTTTCCGTAAAGAGAAATACAGCAGATGCCACCCCATATCAAAATCTACCCCCACAATTAAACAGCTGATGTGGATTGCCTGGTACAGAAATACAACACAGATCAAAAAAGTTTGAGTCAAACTGTATTGATATGGTTCTCAATATAGCGCGTCTTATTAACACTCTGGGATATTCGCCGGAGGAAAGGCTTTTTTTTTATCTCAAACGTCGGATTTTAGATATGCAGTATAGAAATTACAAGCAGAAATCACGCATATAAAAGGTACATGCATGTTTTAAGCAATCATCATTATCGTCAATTATGAATCTGTAGTACCAGCACAACTTAAGGTTTGGACGTTGTACTTTTATTAACATCGAACTCAATCCAATAATTAAAAAAATGTAGTAAAATGCCGTTGCTTACCCCCTGTGTTGAAATTAATTAAAAAACAAACACTTTCGCTTTTCAAAATAGATTAAACCATTCACAATTTAGAGGAAGCTTTCAAAACCAAGGTTTTTGAGAGGAGTTCTAACACACAAAAGAACACACACAAACAAGCAAGAAACAAAACACATGTGGCTCGCTGCATTGGAGTTACGCCTCAAGTTACAGTGTTTTATAGTCTTTAGTCATCTTAAAAAGGCGATCAAACATTGAGTTCAAACTTTACAGAACAACCCTAGATTAGAATGGCCCACTCAAAAAAAAATATCGCAAATTTAGAAACACCGCGTTGCTGTGACTTGTAACTGACCTTTAAATTATTCCATTCTTTGCGTTCAACGGGTTGTTGGATTTTGATCATTGGGTGGTAGCGAGCAGTCCTCTTTGTTGATTATAGTCATAAGAATCGCGAAATTACCTTAAATTAATACATCGTTAAAGAATATGAGAACAAACGGTAGGATTTTGGGAATGGTACTCTCTTTATGCCGAATTGAAACCGTTGATACACCTAGTATTTTTGCGTGAAGAACTCAGCCTCAACTTGTTCTTCCACTTAAATAAATGCATCCGCCTTGGTTTCAAATAGTCGTACAAAGAGAGTACCGGTCCTAGGAATCTAGGTTTCGGATTAGTTTCGACACTAGGCGTCCGTACGCCCAGTCTCCAAAACCGTTAATCAGGATTCAAAAAACTAGGTCCTAAAAGCTAAAGTTAACTAATACTAAGTGACTCGTACCCTGTATTTTGGGGACTCTCCAATAATAACATACATCGCAGGGTTCACGGTCTTAGGACTCTATTGTACTGTGAGGTAGTGCAAGGACCCTAAACTATGCTATGCAGTCCTAAGACCCTTTGTGGGTACGTTACTGGATGTGGTGTCCAAGGACCCTTAACTGTGCTGTGCTGTCTTAGGTTGTCGTGGTGTATGTCCTAGGGCACTACACGTTTAGTAGTCCGAGGACCCTAAGGTAACTGTGATTTTGTTACGTGCTACAATGGCCGTTCGCTCAACATATAAGCTTAATACTACAATAGGCCAGTACTGTTTTAAAATGTCGGAAAATGCCCTTAATTATATAGAAAAGTGATGTCAGTTTCACGATGGAATTGTAGATGTTATGTTTTCTCAGGGTCGTATATAAAAATAAGGATAGCGCTTTCTTCCATTAAATGGCACTTGGACAGCAAATTTTATGGCAAATGTACTCATAGCTCATTAATTCCCACCTCTATGGCCACTATCAGCCACAGAGACTATTAGCATCTCGTGAGGGGACATTTCGAAGCACTTTACGTTTAGTGATCATATTGAAATAAACTTCGTGTTACCATAATGTTGAAATCTGGTTCTTTGGGACAGTTATCTTCTACTTTGCCAGATATTCTTGTCTTCATCCGGGGAAAGTTTAAATAATATAACTCTATCGCTAAAGCTGTCCGGTTCATAGATACGGTTGGTGAGTGTGTGCCCTAACATCTGGAATCTAAGTTTTTGAACAGCATCGCGTGATTATTTAAGAGCATTGCTGGTAACAGCAAATTTCTTAAAACAATTTTACTTCTACAGCAAAACATTAACAGCGAGTAAAAAATGGACCCCCCGGCATTGCGCTGCCATTTTGCATCGTTAAAATTTTTCTCAACATGTCGTATGAAAGGAAGCTCTATTTTAACAGGTTAACATTTCCTGCCAAATGATTCCATCACTCAATGTATATGTGCCGTATTGTGCACGCGTTTTAAAATGTCAAACTGAAGCAATATGGCTCATACGAGAATGATGTTATTACCGGTTATCCGCAGTTATCTTCTTTTGGCCTTCATAATGGTTACGAGCGGAATGATAAACGGCGACGGGGTAGTGTAACCGTTGTAACATGCCACACATATACACGGCACAAAAAGTATCTCGGCATGTTTTTCGATCAGTATGTGCCAAAGACAGACCTTTTTAACATTAGTTTTCGAAATATACCTTTTGTTGCGTATGCTTGGTCTTTCATTTAACAACCTCGCTTGTAAAAAAGCGTGCAAAAAATGGCTGAGATAGCAGTACCAAAAGACGCAAACCCCACAAAACCAAAAGTGCAAATTTTGGATTTTTCAATGGTCACCTGTGTGGTTTCAACGAAATAATCGTGTGTTGATTTTACCCAAAGAGGTTTCCGACTGAATGAGCGAGAAAGCCTACTTGCAATATTGATTGTGGTCCGCGTGCGTGTCTCAGTGTTCCCAGTACATGCAATGTCATTGAAAAATCCAAAACCTGCAACTTTTTGGTTTTGGGTTTTGCGTCTTTCGGCAGTTCTATCTCAGCTATTTCTGCACGATTTTTACATGCCAGGCTATTAAAGGAAAGAGCAAGCCATAAGAAACAAAATGTGTATATTTCGAAAACTTCAAAATGGTCTGCACGTTGGTACTTACAATACTGATCGAAAAACATGGCGAGATACTTTTTGTGCCGGATGTAGTATGTTTTACAGATGAAACGTCATTATAATATTGTTTAAATGGCATTTTGTGCGGCCATTTTGAAAACTCCCTGTAGTCGAAAAATGCCGGAGTAGCAAAAGTCTAGCACCTCACTTTTTTTTGTATGTCTGATGGTCTAGTCCGATTACTGTGAAGAGGTTACTCTTAGGTCACTTCTCATGCACACTGACCCCACCCCAGCCAACGCACAGCAGCCCTTCGTCATGTAAGAGGTAAAGCTGTATTTGTAAAAGTGAGTAACTGAAACTGCTGTTTGGCTTTAATCTATCTACTAAGAAATGACTTAGAACGCACTTTAAATGCGTACTAAAAAGCATTTTTTATTAGGTTATATTAATTACATAAGGGACGTTTACGTATAGGAATGGACAATTGTGTTTATCTTTAAATGTACTTGTATTAATTTTGCCTTGATGAAGCCTGTGATGCAGTCTCTCATGAGATCAAAACTCATGTCTTCATATTAGTATATAGTTTATTTCTTTATGTTCGTTATTTATTTATCAATTTAGTTATTGGTTATAGTTATTTAAACTTTAGGATCCCTCTCATAAAGAAAAGCACAGATAAAAAAAGGACCGGGTAGTCCTTTCAACCGCTGAATTAATTTTTGACAGTTTTACAACTAACGAATCTTCTTCTTCCACTCATTGACGTATTTCTACATTTTGGACTCACCAATTTCAAACCTCAAGGGCTTAATTAGTAAATATTAATTACTTTATACTTTATTTGCACAATCTTAAATATGTCCGCATCACTAAACACGTATTTATCGAAAATTCGTTATACCTGCCAGGGCTCTATCACATCGTATCTGCATTTTGAAAGTATTCACCGTTTCACATAGCGATGTTTTGTGCGAACGATTTTTAGTTTCTGGTAGAGTTGTTATTTTAGTCGTTTTTCACATAATAATGAATAATAATATATACCGACATTTGTAAATCGGCCTTTGCCCCAGGATTCAAGCGCTTTTGCCTATTATTATTTACGTCTTGCCGTCATGAAATCGCACAATCATTTCGCTTCATCTCATCTAGGCCCGGCAGCTGGCCAAGCGCAAAATCCTATCAGCACTTAGATTGTAATCCCCATACATCTACCTCGAAATCGCTTGGTCGGGGACGAAGCAAAGTGAGGTAAGTGCCTTGCCCAGTGCACAACACATTGTGCCACAAAGCGTGGGACTCGAACCCCACCTTTGGATCATGAGTAACTGTTTCAAATGCGTGTCGCATAACGACGTATTTTCGGGACGTGTTTGTTATTTATACGTTAACCTGCTAGTCTGTCGTTTGTCGTGTAACTTATTTTATTCAACTCTCTTTTTTTTCGTCGCACATATAAATAAATGGTAAGTTGAGTTAATATACGTTTACTAATTCTAACTTATTTAGGCGAATTTCCACTAGGTTGTAAAGGGATTAGCAGCGATTTTTATACGAGAGATCTGAAAAATGTGGAAATGCAATTTTTTAAACTTATAAACCGGTATAGTTGACCAATTCCATTAAAACTGCTGAGGGAAATGTTCATAAATATAAACACCGTGTTCCTGTACATAGACATACAGCAATGGCATATCAAAATCTACACTAAAAGCTTATGTGGAGTGCACGGGGTCACCGGAAAACCACAGATCAAAAATGGTTTGAGGTCAAACTGTTTGATCATGGTGCTCAATCTCGCGCCGGTAAAAACTCTGGGAATTATTCGCCGGAAAGGCTTTGTTTTTTTTTATCTCAAGTCGGAATTTGAGATCTGCACGTATAGAAATTACAGAATCCATAAAAGTACTGTCATGGGTGTCTTTAGCCGTCATCATTCATAGTCAATTATGACAAAGTCTGTAGTAAACCAAGCACAACTCTACGGTTTGGACGTTGTACTTTTATTAACGAACTCAATCCAATAATTAAAACAATGTAAAATGGGCCGTAGTGTTACCACCCAATGTGGTGAAATAATAAAAAAAAAAACACTTTCGCAGTTGTCAAAATAGATTAAACCAGTCACATTTTTTAGAGGCAGCTTCAAAACGCAATGTTTTTGAGAGGAGTTCTACCCACACAAAAACACACAAACAGAGCAAGAAACAAAAACATGTGGCTCGCTGCATTGGAGTTACGCCTCAAGTTACAAAGTGTTTAATATTCGTAGTCATCTTCAAAAATAAGCGATCAAACATTGAGTTCAACGTAACTTACAACCCTAGAATGGAAATGGCCCACTCAAAAAATATGCAAATTTAGAACACCGCGTTGCTATGCTTTACTGACCTTTTAACTTATTCCGCTTCTTTGTGTCCAACGGGTTGTTCGGATTTTATCATGGGTGGGTAGCAGTGTCCTCTTTGTTGTATTATAGTCATAAGAATCGCGAAATTAACCATTAAATTATAAATCTGTTTTAAGAAGAGAACAACGGTATGATTTTGGGAATGGTACTCTCTTTATGCCGAATTGAAACCGTGTTGATTAACCATTAGGTATTTTGCGTGAAAGAACCAGCCTCCAACCTTGTTCTTCCCTATTTAAATAATTGCATCGCCTTGGTTTCAAATCGTCGTAAAGAGAGTACCGGTCTAGACTCTAGGTTTTCGGATATTTTCGGACACTATGCCTCCGTGACGCCCCAGTCTCCGAAACGTTATCATATTCAAACATTGTGTCCTAAAAGCTAAGTTAACTAATACGTAATGTGACTCGTACCCTGTATTTTGGGGACTCTCGCCTTGCCAATTCATAACATACATCGCAGGGTTCACGGTCTTAGGACTCTATTGTACTGTGATGTAGTTTCCCAGGACCCTAAAAACTATGCTAATGCCGTCCTAAGAGACACTGTGGTACGTACTGTGATGTGGTGTCCAAGGACCCTTAACTGTGCTGTTGCATGTCTGTATGGGTACTGTGGTGTAGGTGTCCTAGGACACTACGTTTTGAGCGTCCTAGGACCTAAGGTACTTGGGTAACGTGCAAATGGGGCTTCGCTAACCATTCAGCTTATATACTACTAACTATGCTGCAGTAACTGTTTTAAATGTTCTGAAATGCACTGAATTATATTTAGAAAGTGATGTCATGTCACGATTGACCTTGAGACTGTTATGTTTTCTCAGGTAGTAAACATATATAAGAGCTTTCTCAAATTAAATGGCACTCTGGACCACACATTTGAGGCAATTACACTCCTACTCATTATTCCCACCGTCTATTGCCCACTATCAGCCACACGACTATTTAGCATCTCGTGCTGGACATTTCGATGCACTTTAACGTTTAGTGATCCTATTATAAATAAACTTTTCTGTTACCATAATGTTGAAAACTGTTCTTTGGTGAATTTATCTTCTACTTTGCCAGATATTCTTGTAATGCCAGTCCGGAAAGTTTTAAATATGCTAAGACTATCGCTAATCTTGTCCGAACACAAAGTTTTCATAGACTACTGTTGTGAGTGTTTGCCCTAACCGCTTGAATGCTCAGTTTTTAAAGCAAATCGCGTTTTTTATTAAGAGCATTGCATGTTAACAGACACAAAATTTTCTTAAAATTTGAAAACGTTCACACAAGCAAAAAATTAACAGCGAGTAAAAAACTGGACCCTTATTGCGCTTGCCCATTTTGGCAATCGTTAAATATCTCTTTCGTATGAAGGAAAGCTTATGTTGAACAGGTTTGATTCTCTCTACAAATGAGTGTCCATCACTCAATTTATATGTGCCGTTTGTGACGCGTTATAATGTCAAACTGAAGCAATATCGGCTATACGATAATTATGTTATACGGTATCCCCGCATTTATTGGCCTTCATTAATGGTACTACGGCGGCGAATGATAAACGGCGACGTGGGTACTGTAACGTGGTAACATCACCCTAATACAACAAAAAACCTGGCACAAAAAGTATCTCGGCAGTTTTTCGATCGTATTGTGCCAAAGTCAGACCCTTTTAAAAGTTTCGAAATCATACATTGTGCGTTGGGCCTTGTTCTTTTTCATTTAACAAACACCTCGCTGTAAAAAGCGTGCCAAAATGGCTGATATAGAAGTACACCAAAAGACGCAAACCCCACAAACCAAATGTTGCAATTTTTGGATTTGTTCAATGGTCACTGTGTGGTGTAACGCAAGAATGACGTGTGGTATTGGTTTAACACAAAGAATGTTTTCGACTGAATGAGCGAGAAAAGCCTACTTGCAATCTTGATTGTGGTCCGCGTGTTCGTGTCCAATACACTGCCATGTAATTGACATCCAAAATGGCAACTTTTGGTTTGGGTTTTGCGTCTTTCGGCCCGTGTCAGTCTCAAGCCATTTCTGCACGATTTTTTACATGCCAGGTATTAAATGAAAGAGCAAGCCATAATAACAAAATGTGTATTTCGAAAACTTCAAAATGGTCTGACTATTGTGTACAATTCTGATCGAAAAACATGCCGAGATACTTTTTGTGCCAGGTGGTATGTTACATTATGAAAACGTATGATATAGTGTGGTTCAATGCATTTTGGTCGGCCATTTTGAAAACGCCCTGAGCGAAAAAAGTGCCGGAGTTCAAAAGTCTACCCTCACTTTTTTTGGTATGTCCTGATTGTCCTAGTCCCTGACTGTGAGAGAGTAACTTAGAGGGCACTTCTCATGCCACTGGGACCCACCCAGCCAACGCCTACAGCCCTTCGTCATGTAAATGTAAAGCTGGTTTTGTAAAAGTGAGTACGTGCTGTTTGGCTTTATCATCTACTAAGAAATGACTTAGAAAGACCCGTTAAATGCGTACTAAAAGAGATTTATTAGATGTTAAGTAATTACAATAGGGAGTTTCTATAGGAAATGGACAATTGTATGTTATAATATTTAATTACTTGTATTAATTGTGCCTTTGATGAAGCCTTGATGAGTCTCTCATGAGACAAAACTCAGTCTACATATTAAGTATAAGTTTATTATTTATTTAGTTATTTTATTTATCATTTATATTTGTTTATAGTTATTTAAACTTTAGGATCCCTCTCATAAAGAAAAGCCAGATAAAAAAAAAAGGAATCCGGGTAGTCCTTGGCACCGCGGAATTTATTTTTTGACATGTTTTACAACTAACGATATACTTCTTGCCCCAACTCATGTTGACTATTCGACATTTTGGACCCACCAAATTTCAAACACCAAAGTGGCTTAATTAGTTAAATATTAATTACTATTAATGACGTATTTGCAAATCTTAAATTGTCCGCATCACATAACGACGTATTTTATCGAAAATCTATTCTGCACACCGAGGTCATAATCATCGTATCCTGCATTTTGAACGTATGCACCTTTTTCACATAGCGAACGTATTTGTGCGACGAATTTTTAGTTCAATTGTAATATTGTTATTATTTTGTCGTTTTCACATACTGACGTAACTGTTCAAATGCGTCGCATAACGACGTATTTTCTCGGGACGTGTTTGTTATTTATACGTTGAAACTGCTATCTGGTCGTTTGTCGTGACTTATTTTATCAACATCTTTTCGCACGTATCAATAAAATGAATTGAATTATATACTTTAATATAACTAATTTGGCGAATTTTTTCCCCTAGGTTGTAGAAGCGGATTAGCACAGCGATTAGACGAGAGGAATCGAAAATGTGGAATGCAATTTTTTAAACTTATAAAAAAAAACCAGGGATGAAGTTTGTACAATTCCATTAAACTGCTGAGGAATTTTTCATAAGAACCTTTTCGCTGGAAATATACCTACAGCAATGGCATCTCAATCATACACTAAACAGCTGATTGTGGATGGCACGGGTACAGAAGAACACAGATCAAAATGTTTTGGGTCAAACTGTTATTTATCATGGTGCTCAATATCTGCGCTTAAACCTGGGATATTCGCCGGGAAGGCTTTTTTTTTTTATCTCAAGTTCGAATTTAGATATGCACGTAGAGAAATTACAGCATCAATAAAGGTACTGTCTCTTTAGCACTTCATCATTCATAGTCAATTGATGAATCTTAGTACCAGCACAACTCCTACGGTTTGACGTTGTACTTTTATAAACGGAACTCAATGCAATAATTAAAACAATGTAAAATGCCGTATGGCTTACCGACCTGGTGTGAAATAATAAAAAAAAACACTTTCGCATTTTCAAAATAGATTAAACCATTCACAATTTTTAGAGGCACTTTCCAAACCAATGTTTTTTGCCAGCTAAAGGAGTTCTACACACAACGAAACACCAAACAAGCAAGAAACAGAAAAATGTGGCTACTGCACTGTGATTTACAGCCTACAAGGTACCAAGTGTTTTATATCTTAGTCATCGTTAAAATAGGCGATCAACCATGAGTTCAAACTTTACTATAACAACCCTTAGAATTAGAATGGCCCACTCAAAAAAATAATCGCAAATTTAGAACACGCGTTGCTATGTTTACTGACCTTTTAATTATCCCTTTCTTCTGTGTGTCCAAACCGGGTGTTCTAGTATTGGTATCATTGGGTGGTAGCAGTCCTCTTTGTTGTATTAGTATCATAAGAATCTCGAATTACCTTAAATATAAATCTGTTGAGAATGAGACAACAGTAATGATTTTGGAAAATGGTACTCTCTTTATGCCGAATTGGAGACCGTTGTGAACCATTATATTTTGGCGTGTAAGAACTCAGCCATCACAACCTTTTCTGTCACTTAAAATACTTGCAAATTGCATCTCCTTGGTTTCAAATCGTCGTAAAGAGAGTACCGGTCCTAGGAATCTAGGTTTTCGGATAGTTTCGTCGGACACTAGGCCGTCCCGTACTCCCAGTCTCCAAAACCGTTAATCAGGTTCAAAACTATGTGTCCTAAAAGCTAAAGTTAACTAATCTTAATGTGACTCGTACTCCTGTATTTTGGGGACTCGTCCATTCATAACAGACTCGCAGGGTTTCACGTCTTAGGAGCTATTGTACTGTGATGTCTTGGTCCCAGGACCCTAAACTATGCTATGCAGTCCTAAGACCCCTGTGGTACGTACTGTGATGTGGTGTCCAAGGACCCCTAACTGTGCTGTGCTGTCCTTAGTGTAACTTTTTGTATGTCCTAGGACACTAAAGTTTTGAGTAGTCCGAGACCCTAAGGGTACTGGTGATTGTACGTGGGCAAATGGCGTTCGCTAACATAATCTTATATACTTACTAACTATGCTGCATCAACTGTTTTTAAATGTCTGAAAATGCACTAATTATATTTAGAAAGTGATGGTCCTTTCACATTGACATGTAGACGGTTATGTTTCCTCAGTGTTAACCTAGCTTTCTCAATAAATGGCTTTTGGACAGTCAATTTGAGACAATTACCCTACTCATTAATTCCACCTCGATTGGCTCACTGTCAGCCACAAGGCGACTCATTTAGCATCTCGTGCTGGACATTTCGATGCACCTTTACGTTTTAGTGTCATATTAATAAACTTCTTGTTACCATAATGTTGAAAATCTTGTTCTTTGGTGAATTTATATTCTACTTGTTCCATATATTTGTATTCATCCGGGAAAGTTTTAAATATGATATAGAACTACGCTAAAGCCGTCCGTTTTTTCATAGCCTACTGTGTGTGGAGTGTTTGCCCGAACATCTGGATGCTAAAGTTTTTTTGAAAAGCATCGGCGTGTTTATTAAGAGCATTGATGTTACACAGCACTTTGCTTAAATTTTACTTCTACAAGCAAAAATTAACAGCGAGTAAAAAAAAATGGACCCTGATTGCGCTTGCCATTTTGCATCGTTAAAATGATCTCAAAATGTCGTATGAACGGAAAGCTTATTTTAACAGGTTACATTTCCTGCAAATGATTTCCATCACTCATTATATTGCCGTTTGTGACGCGTTTAGAATGTCATAAACTGAAGCAAATCGGCCTATCCTATAATGAATGTTATTGAACGGTATCCCAATTTATTGACCTTCAATTAATGTGTATCGCGGAATGATAAACGGCGACGTGGGTACGTGTAACGTGTAACAATGCACCCATAAATATTTACATGATGATAATCTGTTAAATCCATTTTTTAAAGATATTACATCGACAAAGAAATGTGTTAAATGTGTTTGCCGTTCATCCTTTGGGCCCAATCCACTAACTTGGTTGAATCTCATTTGTTCCAATGTCAGTTGGTCTAATTGTCATTTGCTCTATTTTTCCATTGGTCCAATTATGACTTTGTCTACGGGCAGTTATGACATGGTTTAATGTTCTAGATTAACCAGTTGGTACAAAATAAGTTCGACCAAATGCAAACTACTTTATTACCAACTCCGTCGGCCGCGGTCCACTACTGTGCGTTTGCCGTCATGGATTTACTATTTGCTATGTAAAACGATACAATAGCAATTTCAAGGTGTGAATAACAAATACGTCTCGAAATACGTCGTCATGTGACGCGTTTGCGCAATACTCACTATGGTGAATACACAAAATATCAACTCTACCTGAACTGAAAATGGGTGCACACAAATACGACCGATCACTCTATGTGAAACGAGCTGATACTTCATAAATAACAGATACGATCAGGTACTTATCATGCTGATATTAGTTTGTCACTACATTCAAGAGCAGCGGCATTTAACGGGTACAGATCTTCGTACAATTCCTTGTGATGATGTGTCTGTTGCACATTTGGTTGTGAAGACAGCTCTGACCATCGTAGTGAATTTTCCATCGGAAGTGTTTTGTTTGAACAGGCGAGTCAGGTGTTCCCTAAGTCACAGCCCAAAAATACACTAATTCAACAAATGAAAGAGACGTTCTTTCAACTTTCGTCCTTGGTGGATTTTCCGCGACAGTAGTAGTGAGCTATGTCATCATTGAAAGTCGAAACCCTATAACTATAACTAGCTTTAAGAACTCAATCATCTACTTCGCTTGCTCCTCCTCTAATCCAGCTTGAAGGCGGCCCGCTCTTCTTCCTTCCATATGGTGGCTATTCTAACAGAGTAATCAATAAGTACTGTGCGAAGGTATCCCCTGTGGTTATTGCACTCCAACCCAAAAATTTCACATATTTAATTTTTCCATCAGGTGTGATTACTTTAGTAGCCTTTTTTTCGATGGCATTTACAAGTATGTCTCAGATGAACACATTTGCCCTTTGGATTTTACATCATGTTACCCGATTTCTGTTATCTAATCTAAGACTTTCTTGAACTATATGAAGGTAATTAGGGTCATAAGTTTGTGCCGTCAATCAGTACCCTATTGCAGTCTGAGACGAATATACCCAGATTGCATAATTAAGAATGAACTAGTGGCATTTCGCCCTCCGTGTTTGACCTTTGACCTCTGTGTGATATTTTACATCAGATTTGTTATGTGCTCAGGTCAGCAGTTCTTTTGACCAGATTTGGTGGTCATAGGGTGGTCATCACTCTGAAACCCTGAAAACAAAGTTCAGACTGGCCTCCACTACCTTCATGCCAAATATCAGCCCCCATATGCCAAAGCATAACCAAACGCATAGCCGTACAGACAGACAGACAGGCAGATCTTATTTTTTAGTAGTATAGATGTCATCTAGATCTTCGCACGGTTTCGATTCTGGTGTATTCGTTGGTTTATCACCTTCGATGCTTTCAACCATGCTGTAATATCTTTGGGTCTTGTCCCGCATTAAACATGCCAACTCATTACTACACTGCATCAATGGAATAGATCTCAAAGGCTCCGGTGCTTGCAAAATCAAGCTGCGCGTTTGGTGTTCGCGCTTGCGGTCGTGACCACCAGAGTTCATCACAAGTTTTAATCATTTTTCACAGGATGTCCGTTAACGAGCGTATCGGATACAAAGGCCTTCTTAGAGGTGCAAGTCTCTTCACGGATAGGCCCCGTCATGCATTACTGATGATCTAAATTTGTCCCAGCGACATTTGTATAGGGGGTTGGATGGTAATTCTGATGGTACAAGACGAAAGCTATGGTCTTCTTCTGATATTACGCGGCTTATTATACCTCGAACCAAGCATAGATGATAGTGATAGATCATTCAACGTCATGGTCCTAAGCTCTGGAACACGCTTCCTGTTAACATTACAGAGGTACCTTCCGCCAGTGTTTTTAACATTTAAGTGGTCAAGGTCTTGGGCATGCCCGTTGGTGGGCACATAGGAATATTTCAATAAAACTCAATTACCTATCAGAACTACTCTAAAACATGAACAAAAAGCAAAGAAACATTTAAAAATATTATTCGACCTTGAAATTAGGGGCGAAAAATTGATTGCCATGAGTGCCAATTTTCAACAAAAAAGAAGACATTTTGATTTTGAATTTTCTCCTACATAGTATAATATAATTGTTTCATGTTAAGAATGGATTAAATTAACTATGTTCAGCAAAAACGGGTGTTAGATAAATTTTACTACGAGCAATATATTTTCCATTCATCTGTACAGGGAAATAGATTACGGTTAAATTACATATTAGCATATAATTGGTTAATGAAACAATGTAATTTAATTAGTATTATTTGTGATAGTAACAAAGATCCACATATACGAGTAGCCTCCAAAGGACAAAGGTCATCTTTTTATTGGAAAATCGTTTTTGTTATGGCATAGGAGAGCCCGTTGGGTGTTCAATGGGGGGGGGGGTCCATATGGACCATAACGCGATATCACCGTAACGTGTGACGCAACTTTCTTCGCACATATAGTAAAGATGCGGAATAACAAGCTTGACAATTGGCAGAAACAACGGCCTCTCATCATTTTCTTTTTCGCGCTGACGCGCGATATCTGATATAGACCCCCTTGACCACTTAAGTGTTAGGCGGCTCCTGAAAACATACGTATTTCCTGATGTTTGAATTTTGTCAACCTTACAGGATTTGTTAATTTTCATTATTATACTGTATGTCATGTTGTATATTAGTTTCGTATTTTTTTTTTATTGTAAGGAGGTGTGTTCTAGAGCGCCATTTAAATACAATTATTATTATTATTATTATTATCATCATTTTGTTGATAAACATTTTTTGTATTTTTTTTCATTTCTTGTTCTTTCTTCACGGCGAGAAATTTAAACTTGGTAGACCCAGTCCTATGCTGGAGTTGAAATATCCTACTATCATTAAAAAAATCTGTGCTGGAATGGATTCAATGGCTCTCCTTAAGCTATCGTAGTGAGCTTATACAGTGTCCCCTTCTGCCATATTGGTTGGGTAGTAGGTAATTATCACAGTTGAAGCAATATTTCCTTGAAAATCGCTATGAGGATACGATCCAGGTGGCTTAACACTTGCTAACGGGTTGAATGCCCTCGAGGTAAGCAGCATTCCCATTCATCCTATGCCTGCTTCAATATGATAAGTGTTCCAATTGCGAGTTCGTCCATTACTAGTTAGTCCAATTGCATTCATTTTATGGCCGCTACGTCGTATTATTGCACGAGGTAAAATGTTAGCAATTGGCTAACTAGTGGTAGTGCACCAAGTGGAAATGCGAGTGTGAGAAAAAACTGATATTTGGAGCAAAGGGCTCTTAGACAAAATGGCAATGGATAATGGTCCCAACTGGTAACATGACCAGCTGGCGATTGAACTAACAATTGCGTGAAAAATAGAAATTAAACGGGCATTGACCCAACCAACAAAATAAGTAATGAGATTAATTATTCATCACGTCACATTGTTTGGATTTAATGCCTAATTGTTTCATTTATTACAGAACTCTCACAGTCTTTCAAACCGGGGGGCGCCCCCTGAGAGTTTCAAAATTCATGAAAAACAGGGGTTTTAAGCAATAAATTGTGTAAAAATTAGTTTTTTTAAACCTATATGAGTTAATCTTGTAATGTTTTGCCCCCTTCCATGCATGATGTTTTACCCCTCCTATGAGATTATCCTGGCCCCGCCAGCAAGATCGAAATACATGTACGAAAACATGTCTGGGGAAACTGAAAAAAGACAAACTTTGCAGAGTAAGCATCGATATACAAGGTTCATTTAATTAAATCAAATTGAAAATATGAGGTCAACACTTGAACTTTATATTATCTTGAATTAATGCAATGATGCGTGAACGAATTTTATACCGAACACGTGATGCTATATACCTTGCAGTTGCTGCATTATGTAAATACTGCGTTCGCGTTCAAAGTTGCTTTACTTCATTGGCATACATCTATTCTAGTTCAATATCTTTACTTCACTCAAAATCGTCAATATGCAAATACTGCAATCTTCAGCGGACCCCGGGCTCAAACTTTTGTCCGAGTGCTTCTCTGAAATGTAATAGTTGCTAAAAGTTGATTAAATTACCCTAAGTACTTTTCCAAACATTTATCATTGTTTTACGGCTATTAAAAATTAAATTCAGTCCTTACAAACAAATCTTAGTAAACAACGTTAGCTTTCAAGTGGCTTTCAACAAACAAACTTAATAAAAACAACGTAACACAACGCTCAAAGCTGCATTTCCGGTAGGTAGTGTGTTTACTTAATTCTCAATCGCTTTCTGTTCACACTGTTAACACTGTTAACACTAAAATTATATATTTCCTCTACCATTGGCGCCTTTTCTGTTGTTACAGCAAAGCAAATGAATGCCTGTGAATATAAATCGGTCAAATAAAGTTATCTCAGTTAGACAAAAGCGCAAAACAGCAATTATTAAACAAACGTAACTAGAAAAACGAAAAATCGTACAGTAATGAAATTTGGCACAGAGAAGCGTAACTCTAGAAAACCAAGTCCGATTTTTGAATTACTCTTTCGTTTTTCAGTTATTCAGTAAAAAGTGTTTATTGTCTGGCTTCCTGTTGCGATGGCAGCCAATTAAAAAATCCGAGAACATGGTTTCCATGGAATGTCCTAGAGTACCTTCTTCCCAAGTCCCATTAATGCAGATCAAAACCTATATGATATGAAAAGGTGACGTTTTAATAAATGTGTGTGAAATAGGTCGTCAAATTTCCACAGATAACGGGATAACCCCTTCCTTAACTCAAGTGTTAAAATGTAAGTATGGTGCGATTTGTTCTAGTTAAAAAAATATGGCCGTTTTATCAATAAGGTAATCAATTAGACCTATGGAAAATTACGCTATATACTTAAGGTGCAAAGGTGTTTTAATATATTACCCGTTGTCCCTTTGATTAGCTTTATAAGTCCAAGAAAGAAAGCAACAAAAATTAGCGAAGGAAGACCAGCAACACATAAGGGGTTCCTAAAAGATAAGTCCCCCCTAAAATTCGAGGACATTTTGTTGCATAACTTCACTTAGAACTAGATGTGGCTCTGCCACAAACGTCGTTGCCTTTCAAAAACACTTTTGGCATCAACACACATTCCCTTATTTTCAAAAAAAATCAGAAAAAGTGGCACTTTACCGTATTCAAAGGTTTAAAGTCAAGACAGTATCAATTTACAAGAACGACTTCATTTCCTTTCTTTATATTCATTGCGGTCTGAAGTAAATAAGCTTAAAACATGAACACATAGGCAAACAAATGAACAAACAAGACAGCTATCCAACAAGCAAAAAATGAGACGAGATTTGAGTAAGCAACACAACTCGAAATGTGAAGCAGATCGACACATAAAGTAGAACTGGCTCAACGCGGTGGAATTATCCAGCGAGCATGGAACCACATTCATCAACAGAACATCGGTAAATTGGTAAACAGCATGTGTAAACACTAAAATGATGTCATCAGTGCAAATGGAGGAAACATTGACTATTGAGTCTCAATTGCATGACAAAACAATTTAGCTTATTTTGATATGAAACAGGCATTTCAAACATTACCTCTTTCTTTCATACAAAAGAGCAATATGCAAAGAAAAATGACTATTCAAAGCTTACACCTCATTCTTTATTTTCCTGCATATTTGTCTTGTTTGTTTATTTGTTTGCTCATGCGTCAATGTCTTAAGCTTATTTACATCAGATCGCAATGAATATGGAAATGAAATCGTTGCTAGTTTCTTACCTTAGACATTTGAATACGGTAAAGTGCCACTTTTTCTGACAACATCATTTTTGGGGAAAAAGGAATGTGTGTCAAAGGCGTTGTTTGAAAAGAAACGACTTTTGTGGCAGAGCCAAATGTTTCCTCTCTTCAAAACCTTTTTAAAATTTTCTAATCATCCAATTCTAAGCGATGTTATGCAACGAAATGTCTATGAATTTTAGGGGGAACTTATTTTTTGGGAAGTTTGCGGAAGAAGGCTTGAAGTTGTTTTTCTATAGTTTGAATGAGGTCGAATCGGAATTTTGGGTCCAACCTTGTAGGAAATAAGGGCAATATTTTGAAATATGGTGGAAATGCTCAACAATACAAGTGTTTCTTTATAAGGATTACAAAAAGGGTAGAGTTTGTTTATGTTCCAACCTTTAGTTAAACAGGTACATCATCATTAGGGTTCAAGGTCATCTTGGGGTAAAACTTACCCAGTGCTACGAGTGGTGTCATATTGTTCGTCTTGCATTATTTTACCATTTTATTCAGTATGACCAGTTTTGTTTCAATAAAACATGATCAATGAGTAATTTTCCCAGGATTACCTTGAACCTTAACAGTGCTGCAGCTGCCTAATTAACGGTCGGAAGATAGACAAGCTATACCTTTTAAAATCCTTATAACAAGACAAATGCATTGGTGTACATTTAAACACAATTTGACTTTTATTAATTTTCCCCATTATTTTCGCTCATTACTCAAAGGCTGGATCCAAAATCCTAATTCAGCACCCTAAAAAACATTTTCAAATCTTCCTCATGAAACTTCGAGAATATGATTCTCCTTTATAATGCTACTATATAGCAAGTTCTTCGAGGTTACGATCTGAATTAAGAATAGCTTATAGGATACAGGCTATAAAATAATTATTGAACACATATACAGTGGTTTCATGGAAAATGCAATTATACTAACTATAAAAATGAAGTAAAAAACAATTTGTCTGACCATGCGCTATTTGAAATTCGCGCTAGTGTATATAGGATATGTGTTATTCGATACGGACGGCACAGTGGCTTCATATACCTTCACACGTGACTCTTTCATAATACGTATTTCCTATGGCATACATGACGCAAAACACGAATCGCATAACACGTTATACACTAGCGCAAATGTTAAATAGCACATGGTAAGACAAAGTGCTCTCCTTTTATGAGTAAAGATTACAATTGGAACGAACATATCACTTTGTTGCCGGGCACGCATTACCACGCATGACTGAAGTGAAAACCTTCTGCAGCAACATATATTTCAACACGATTTATGGGGGTGACTTCGAGAATTCGTTATAAAGCAACCAATTCTTAAGTATGAGTAAATGATTACCTAGAGGATTTTCCGAAATCATTTGGCGTTTTATTAGCGCTCCAGAGGAAAGTTCACTGGGGGATGTAACTCCCCTCTCCCCACCCCCGATAAGATGAGGATTATTCCAACAACGACTTCTTGAATCCTGAATTAAACAGAGTGTTGTGAGTTTTCTTTTCTTTTATTCAATGTGAGCCAGATAAACTTTCGGGAATTATCATATCTCTACGCGATAAGCGATTTAGTCCTTGTTTTTTAATACCGGTGTGGCAGGAAATATAGTCCGCCGAACTCACGGTCCGCCTATAACAGTTAAGAATAGGGCACTCAATTCAGTTGACTATTCACGCAACATTAGTTTCATGCATCATTAGTTTCATGCTTTATTCCGTTGTCGTCTATGGAGCCCGGACTATGGCTCTAACTTCTGGTGCATATATTGGTGAAAGTACGTTCCAATGATTACCTTTTAAAGATGACTTGACAATTGTTACAATACGTTTCAATTTCAGGCATATACTACGTGAATCAAAAAAAAATTGTGCAAGGATTAAAGATGATTTTGACCTTAATGCGATCACTATATCATAGATTTGCTGTTGTTTTTTATAAAACACATCTAATATACTTCCAAATGTTGAAAGAATGAAAGAAGTTGATTAAATAATAAGCCAGATATGACCAAATTGTAAGCACACCCCCCTTTTCGCCATTCCTATGGGATTTACACACTTAAACTTGTGTGTTGTGAGAATGTACACTATCAATATCATGATGCCTTTGTCAACTTAATGCTACATTTTCTTGATTATTTCAACTACGGATGAATCAATGAATTTATTTATACCATACCAATGTGCCAACTGATATGACGAAGCCAAACACCAATTCACCTGTTGCAGAGCAAGAAAACAAGATCTTCCCATTGTTTAGGATATTGCAAAGAGTTTAGTCCTTTTCAATGGCATACCTGGATTGCAGTAGTAGTGTTGAAACCCTTTTCATTTACATATCAGGATTAATTGGGTGAGATTTTGTGTGATCGAACATTAAATTCTTTTTGAAGATCAATGAAGAAGATTATGGCTATTCATAGATCAATTAAATAGATACAATTAAAATAGCATGGGTCATCAATACTTTCATAATGCTATGCCCGTATATCGTACATTGACGTATTCTTGCCTAACTGTGTAAATCCCATTGGAATGGAGGAAAAAGGGGTGTGCTTACAAAATTGGTCATATCTGGCTTATTTTTTAATCATTTTTTCAACATTTGGAAGTATATTAGATTTGCTTTATTAAAACAACAACACATCTATGATTCAGTGACTTTATCAAAGTCAAGTTCAGCTGCAACCATTGCACATTTTTTTTTGATTCATGTAGTAATTTGCTTGTTGTTTATCCTGCATGCCAAAATGCTACATTCTGCCTGACACAGAATTCTCCCCTTTTCCTAATGTTTAGTTTTTGAAGGGGTCTTCTTGCTTGACGACTTTTCGATTTTTTTGTTATTCTTTTTTTTTTCATTTTAAATCATTTCCGAAAAGATTACTCTTACGCCAGTTTCCACTGTGAGTCTTTTATAGTAATCGAATTGCAATAATATTCGATTCCCTCGTTTACAGCTTATAATATACATGTATATAAACTGGTTATTATATTATAATCTTTCTAAGAATCTCAGATACACAACGTTGTTTATATTATATTCAGAGATGTTAGTGCCATACATTTTTGTCAATCAAAACAAAACACAATCAAAGCGCAAAACAAAATATACATGTATTATGCGGTCATGTATTGCAAGAAAGCTACGCGGTTCAAAGGAACTTACATTTTGAAAATACAATATTGTAATTTGTTAATGATTTCATTTTATTTTGTTTTATGTGTTGTGTGATTGTACTTCATGGTTATATTGTTATTAATAATTGTAATTCTCCAAATACGACTGTTAATATTGACTTGATTTTACAGGTGTTCATTTTACAAAGTAAAACGGAATTAATTTATATATCAATTGCAAATACTTTATACCCTACCAACCTGGGCAATAAAGTATGAATATAATTGGCTCTTATCATTTTGAAGTATATTTTCAGTAGATCCTCAAATGCAATTAAGAAATGTCGTCAAAACAAATAATAAAAATATTTTGTTATCAATCTTAGTACACTCATAAGTAAAATTACAATGACTTATGGCTTAAATTATTGAAACATTCCTCGAATGTGCATCATGTATAATTTTGCTAATTATAAACACAGTTTCATTGCGGATATTGTCCCCATGATTGTGACATACAGCTGAGATATTAACCAAACAATGTCAAATTTAAAAGATTAAAAGACGTATATATTACAGCAACCAAATCAATGGTAGACCAGTGAATGACCATATGACTTTTTAAAAATCTACAAAATTTAATTAGTGCCACTTTGGTGCGGAGGAGAGTTGTTTTGTGCGGTATTTGGGTTTTCTTTTGTTAGATAGGAGAATAGGTTACAATTAACACTTAAAGGCACTATTAGTGATTTGCTCAAGTAGAAAATCGAAAAAAAATCATTAAAAAATCAGATTTTTGCATGGTTGTAACAGTTATAGGTGTCCGAAGATGCCCTACAAGTGATAGCACCAGAAACACGTAATAAGGACAAAGTTGAATATTTTTGTGATAACTAATCCTAAGCATGCGCGGAATCTAGGGAGGGGCCGAGGGGCGCGCGCCTCCCGGTAATTCTGCAAAATCTTTCAAAATCTTTGCCCATTTTGGACAAGTTTCAGCCCCCCGGTAATTTTGACGTTTTTCAAATTTTGGACCCGCCCCTGGTAAGGACACTTACTACTACACGTAATTGAATGGGGACTCGCATCTTTGAATATTGCTGTTTTCTTAGTTTTCTATCCATTTTTCAGTTGGAAAAAAATAATTTATGAGAATTCTACAGACTTATCCTTTACCTTTAAGCTATTCCTGCAAATTTCAAATATTTTGACTCTTTCGGGTGGATCACTGATAGTGTCTTTAAGTGACCCCTAAGAAAACCACTTTCCCGAGGGAATTTTTGCACGAAATATATACCACATGTGAAGGGTCCTAAGACAACCCCAAATCAGCAATAAAACATTAAATTAGTTATTTTGACAGCAAATTAGGGGCAAAACATTGTTTTCAAAACACTCGAAAATTGGGCAAAAAGACGGAAAATTCAAATGAGCCTTGCGGTTACATCAAACATTTTGAAAACTCATTTTATGTTGATATCTATTCTAGAAGACCCAAATTACATATATTTAACACAAAACCAGCAGTTTTAGGGAATCCTGTATTTTTTACGGGTGTTGCAAAATACACGTCATTTTCCAATAGAGTTTGTACAGTAACGGTTTGGCAACGTCCACGATGAAATTGTTTGTTTTCAGCACATAAAGGGCTAATTATTTTTAATGTTACTAATAATTGTTTACTTACATGTATGTGTGAACTTATATCAGCAAAACAACTGCGTTGGTTATTGGTTTCTTATTTTTATTTTTAAAAATATTCTCAGATGACTTCCGTTAGTGCCCAAGGGGATGGTGGTCCATTGGACCCCCACTAATTAACTCATTAACGGCTTGGCCGATTTTAATTATTTTGGTACGAAAAGAAGCGCATTTAAAAGTCAGACAATTACAAAATATTTCGGCGCAAAAATCCCACGCGTAAAGCGGTCAGCGCGAAAACAAATTGTGGGGGTCCATATGAACCCCCCCCCCCCGTCACTTAAGTTTTAAATCCAGAAAATACATTTGTTGGCATGTACAATACCAATACAAATATTTTTATTCTTTGACCATTAATGGCTATAATTTTTTTTTTTACATCACGTCACCAGCTCTGTTCTTAAATGCATATTGACACTATAATGGAAACATTCTGTTTGGAACCCATTATTGTTTAGATGATCGTGTGGTTAGTTCATTAAAAGATAGTAAAGTATGTTAACTTTAGCAATTATGCTAAAAATAAGGTATTGTTCAAAAACACCCATGCATTGTTCCGGGTTCTAGATGGCGATTTTCAATTATTTTCGGGAATTCCTTAAATATGCGTGCCCCCATCGTCTTTGATATCAGATGAAAGGCCGTATTTCTCTCATTGTCGTCGTGAAATTTGAGCCCTCAAATCCATTTCATTCCCAAGATATAAAAAAAAAATCGCCGTTTTAATGGTTAACCATCAATATTAGCACAGTATTGAATAGGGCTTTGCAATATTTATTATTACTTCTACCATCAAAACCTCAAGTTTGTTTCCCACGGTACCTGATGGGGCGTATGTGCAACTTCAGGCTCTCATATCAAATTGCGAACACAATAGACATAAATTGGAACAAGCACTATTAAATTTGATATTTGGTCATTTTGAAGACCAAACTTGAACACTATATCGGAGAATGGCCATGTCTTTTTTTGGGACATTGGAACCCAATGAAAGAATGTATATACTTCCCACGAATTTGTTTTGGTTTTATTCAACTTGATTTATGTAAAACTTATTTGTATACAGTTGGCACAAAAATTATCTCGGTTCGATAAGTATTGTGCCAAGTATGATAATTTTAAAGTTTTCCTTAATAGACATTTTGTTTACTAGGTCGTGCTCTTTCATTTAACCCTCGCTTGCGGGTTAGAAAAGCATGTAATTATCAGATTAGAAACTCCTGAAAAACGCCCCCCTCCCTAACCAAATTTTTGCACGTTATGGAATTTATGGCATGTAAGTACTGCGACTTTAAGCGCTGACCGTAACTCAATATTGCAACTTTCAAGTATGCTTTTAAAACCCTCGTCTACCGAAGTGGGGTGGGGGTGGGTCCACCCCCCTTCAGGTTTTTTTCCCCGACTTGCTAAAACCCCCTTTTTTGGTGCCAAATTATTTATGTAATTGTCAATGACATTTTCCGCTCCTTTTAATCCAAAAACCAACATCCACCTTGGGTCTAGGTAGATACAGAGTGCCTCCCAAAGGTGATCGATAGGGGGGGGGGGGTGGTACCACCCCCCCCCCTCCGGTACTAGAAGTACCAACATTCCTAACACAACACAGGAGCATCACATACCTTGATTTTGGTACCAATAATGCTATGGTCCTCCTCTTTCCTTGGATACCAAAATAAGTACCAACATTGCCCTAGCATGTACGTCATAATTACGTCATAATTTACGCATGTCCAGCAAAACTGCCATTTCTACAGACCCACACAGTGCAAAATTCAATTTGTTCGCCCAAAAGGTAGGAAAATAAGATATTCATGCGGTTTTTTGACTCTCCTTGATGGAATGACTAGTTTGATATAAGAGAATCATTTTATACTATACTAGGGTGTTTGAGTCGCTAAATTGCGAATATCAATTTTCCACCCTATATTCAGTAATTTTCGTACTTTCCCTCACTATGACGTCATGGTGACGTCATACTGGGAATATTGGTACTTTGTTGTTAGCCAATGGAAGAAGAAACTCTAATCTATCCTTTGGTACCAAATTTTAACAGGAATCGGGTGTTCAGTAACGAAACTCACAGGGGGTGTGGTACCACCCCCCCGGGGACCCCCTTCGTTAGTTTTGTTGCAAAAAAAGGGCTCAGGTAGACGAGGGTTAAATTAATACCGCCCATTCTAATATGCTCCGGAACCCTCTTTGGGTAATTCATACACACGGATCCTTGCGTTGTACTGCACAGTGATCATTAAAAACTACATAAAGTGCAACTTTTGCTTATAGAGCTGGAGCAATAACCTAGGTCAAACATCGTTCATCCCCCACAACAGAAAGGTTTAGAACATTTGGTAGTTAGTATGGACCCTCTATATCAATGCTAAGAGTAAGTACACTCAAGTCTCAAATTGCAGTGTCACTTTTTCAATAGGGGCAAAATCAAGGTTACACATGGATCCCTATCTATCTGTGCACCATGTCCCATCGACGTTGGCTCCTCGAACAAATTCAGACCATCTATTCCTATCTTGCGCTTCCAAATATGCCTTGTGGAAAGTGGTGCCCACAATGATGTCATCTTCCCATCTCTTCCTTGGTCTTCTCTGTCTGTTTGTGCCAGTTTCCATAAAAAATGCGTTTGGGTAGGCGGATGTTGTTCATTCTGCACAAGTGACCAAACCATGTCAGCTGCGAGGCAATGATACGAGCTAGGATCCTTTTTGGTTGAAAGTGGCAGGAGAAGATTCTTGACAGAACTTCTTCATTCCGGATCTTATCCTTCCAGCTGATATTAAGGATTTTTCTGTAGCATCGCATATCAAATGCTTCCAACTTCTTCAGGTCATTCTTTTTGATGGTCCAGATTTCAGAGCCATACAGAAGCACTGGGTTGACAAGTGAATCAAGCCGTAATTTGGTGGAGAGTGAGATGTCTTTATCACTCCAGACTCTCTGTAATTTCCCTAGTGTTGTTGATGCCAATAATAATCTGCTTTTGATTTCGCCGGTGGAGTCGTTTGACCCCTGTGTAACCTTAATCATTTCAACATGATTGTAGCATTTTAAAAAACGCTACAATCATGTTGAAATGTATGCCATATTGTCCGTCTAGTCATTCCGAAAATGTATAGTTTGTAATATCTATGACCATTGGTTTTGAGTTATAGGATAAAATAGCTAAACTTGTAAAAAATCCATTTGTACAGGGGTCAAACTCAGAAATTGCTCTAATTTTTGGGGAAAAATGGAACAAATTGTCCATCTAGCCTAATGTGTCTATATAAGGAATAGTTTGTAGCATCCGCGATGCATAGTTATCATGTTATGTGGCACAGTAGGTCATAGGGCAACATAACCCAATTGACATAGACCTTCTTTGACAATTTGAGAGTACTAACTACCCAGCAGTAACCTAGGGGATATACTAACTACCAAATGTGTTAAACATTTTCTGTAGTGGGGATGAACGAACTCTTCAAATAGGGCCTGATCATATTTTGCCCCTGCTGTATAAGGGGTTTGGCATCTTTTGCGTTTTATCTCAGCCATTTTGCACGTTTTTTTTAAGCGAAGTGTTAAATGAAAGTGCTCGACCTGGGAAATAAAATGTATTTTTCGAAAACTTCCAAAAATTATGGGAATTTGGTAAAATACTGATCGAAAGACGTGTCAAGATATTTTTTTTGTGGTAACTGTATTTTATATCTTGCCCTTTATATAGTACTTTTTTAATATTTTCCTGAATAAAATAAATAAAAGCATGCCAGTTGAGGATTGGTGACAGTGCTATTGCTGGCAACAGACAGCAGTCAATAAAAATAAAGAAACCCTCCTTGAATTTCCACATTGGTTACTTTCATTAAATTTTAATATTTTTCTATGTTTCACTCATTATGTACAGCGTACGTTCGTATCTAAAGGATCATCTTCATGATCAACGGCCATTTCTTCCTTGACCTGCGAGTTTAGTTGACATAACTAGTAGCTGCGTCTATAATCCTACACGCATATTCGGTCGCTTCTGAAAGAAATTAGGAATTCCATATAAATGCTGTGTACAGAAATTACAACACTAATAGCCTATGGGGCACTGTGACACACACACGTTTCCAACGTAACACGAAAATACCCCACGAGGGTAAAAATGAAACTAAGGAAAAGGGCTTTTGTTCTCGAGAATATATGTAGAACTACACAAAGGTGTTATGATCACGAAATTTAGCTCTAATGCAGGTTTAAAAAATAGATCATGTGTGAAAAATGACATGTTTACAGTACAGTGTACTACTTAATGCAAGAAATTGTTTTGAAAAATTATTATTCCCTCAACGTCACGCCATGGCCTTAGGTGTGCCAATTTTTGTAGCTGATAATAGTCAATACATTAGGAAATTATAAACACACACACACGCACACGAACACACACACACACACTCACACACACAGTCTTGAAATCCCTCTAATGGTGGTATACTATTGTTGGCAATGAAAAAAAATCCAATAAAAAACATAAAACATTAATAAAACAAAACAAACAAAATACAAAAACAAATGTAAATTGGGGTTTCGTGTGCAATCGAATGTGTTTAGCAATAATGATCCGATCGTTAATAGCCTCGTCCCCAGAACCCCAGATTTTACAGAAAGTCAAACGTTTGGTATTGAAAAAAAAGTTACTATACTATTTTTCTCGTTTACAAAATCACGCTTTTAGCGCTCACATAAACAAAACGGGTTGAAATATCGGCGCGAAACTTTGCAGATGGGGTTTTAGGGTAAACAAAATGGAATTAGATTTTTTTCTCTTTTGATATTTTTTTGTTTTGTTTTTGCATACGGTGCCCTTTTTGAGCAAAATATGACATTTTTAGGTCAAATTAGGGTTTTTTATTGCATAAATAAATAAGTACTTAGAAAGAAATCTAATTCCATATTTTTTTCTTTTCTCATCCATTAAAAAAGTCTCTAGCATGTATGGTTACGTACCTTTGGCCTTTTGAAATCCTACACACCGAAAATCCAAGATGGCCGCCAATTAAATATGCAAATTAGGCAATTTTGTTTCATTTTTCTCATTTTTTGATATTGGGTGTCATATACCCTAAAGTTGAAGTCCCTAGCATTTTTAGTTTAGAAAGTGTTTTTTGGTGCATGCTTCATTTCGCAAAGGACTTATTCTGTCCGCAACTTGTGCACCAGGACCACATCTTTTCGACTCGTCTCATAGCGGCGTTATTCATGATGATGTTTGCGCTTTATTCCGCTTATATATTTATTTTTATTTAGGTATTACAAAAGAACGACCTTCTGGAGGCTCGGATTGAGTGGCGTTTCTCTATAGGCGCTCGTCTTGTGAACCATTCTTCCTCTTGGCGCATTTTTAAAAAAAATAATTATGCTATGCAACAAAAACATCAGAGTCAGCGATTGAATAGAAAAAGCGAATCGCTGCCATATAAGATAATTTAACTGATATGGTCCTGGAACACACGTTACCGACGGAACAAGTCCTATAGCAATATTTCTTGTTCAACAACAGTAATCAAATATGATCAACAATGTCGGTCATATGCAATACAAACTAATTTTATTAAATGGAAGTAGATTTAGCAAGATTACCCATCTGTTTATTGAATTTTAGAATAAGCATGGTAACTATTTCCTGGTTTGGGTTTGTATTCGTCATTTTATCAGGGTATTAACTAATCTTGACCTTTACTATTACAAAAAAAATAATAATATAATTCTTATATAATCGTATATAATCAGGTACACATTTCTAATAAAATGAAATATCTCATAAATTAACATAACTATGAACCGAAGCAAGCTAATTTAGTCGGGTAGTAACATTTATATCTAGAACGCACTACATTCTAAAACTTAAAAAAACAAACACACAACAAACAAACAAAAACAGCAAATTTATATATGGGAGAGAGAGAGAGAGAGAGAGGGGGGAGAGCAGTTCTAGTAAATCTATTCCATCTTCGCTATATTCTCGATACAGCGAGTGGTCACCTATATACATATACTCCTACCCAAACAAAATGTGAGCTCATCCTCCCAGGGAAATTCTACAAGAAACAATATTTCAGTGTAAATTTGTGCTATTGAGATAGTAGAGCTTCGTTGTTTAATGAAGAGAGGCCTGCAAAATGTCTCCATACTAATTAGACGAACTCCATCAAATGTATCTTGAGGGTCGAACAATCTTACTCACAGAAAAGAAAATATATATGAAGCAAATCTTGATAAATGACGTAAATAGTGCGGGCACAGGGTATTGTTTTACTTATTTCGCTATACTGGTCTAAAATACAAAAATTATATATGCTTTCGTTGGGATAACATGCCAGGTAGCATTCTATAGTTGGCCGTATTGCCCAAGGAAAAGAAAACAATATAAAGAGTACGGTTCATATGCGTATCTTATGTATCATTATTATTTTACTCAGCCATCATACTAGATGGAATCGAGTTCTCTTGAACTGTAACCGAGTTCACTGACCTCATTAGATGATTTAACACACTTAAGTGGACAAGGGAGTTCTAGGGACCCGCAAATTAGATTTTTGGATACGCATGTTCTCATTAAAAACCAAAAAATCCATCACCCCGTTAATTAGATAATTTGTGCGGGCCCCTAGGACACCCTTGTCATTTAACCCTCGTCTACCGAAGGGGTGGGGGAGGGGTGGTTACCACCCCCTTCAGGTTTTTTCCCCGGCTTGCTAACCCCCCCTTTTTGGTGGCAAATTAATGTAATTGTCAATTTGTTCCGCTCATTTTCATCCAAAAACAAACACCCACCGGGGTATAGGTAAGATACAGGGTGATCCCAAAGTGATGGATGGGGGGGGGGGGGGGCCTTCGGAAGAGAAGTATCAACATGCCTAACACAACACAAGAACATCACAGACACTTGATTTTGGTACCAATGGATAGCTATGGTCCTCCTCTTTCCATTGATACCAAAATCAGTACCATCATGCATAGCATTACGTCACAATGACGTCATAAAGTTCGCATGTCAGCAAAACTGCAATTTCCATAGACACACACAGTGAAAAATTCAATTTTTCGCCAAAAAGGTTAGCAAAATCCGATTTCCATGCGGATTTTGACTCTACTTGATGGGAAATGACTAGTTTTATATAATGACAGCATTTTAGAGCTATAATAAGGTGTTTGAGTCGCTAAAATTGCAAAATATAAATTTTCCACCATATATTCAGTATTTTCGTACTTTCCTCAACATATGACGTCATAGTGACGTCATAATGGGGATGTTGGTACTTATTTTGATACCTATGGAAAGAAGAAACTCTAAGCTATCATTTGGTGCCAAATTTACAGGAATTGGGTGTTCAGTAACGAAAATCACGCCCCCCCCCCCCTTCGGGAGTTTGTTACAAAAAATGGCTCAGGTAGACGAGGGTTAATGGAAGTGTCAGTAAAAGATACAATTATTAAAATCAGCAAGTATTTACATATTAATATGTGGTCTAGAAGGGGAACCAGAATATGACACATTAAAAATGACAACATTCAACATAGGTAGGTTGGTAGGTGGCATTGTCTGTCATCTAATTTCCCCAATGGCAGAATGGCGATATCAGCATATAAAGGGCTAAAAGAAGTTATTATATTTATTGTTTAATTTCATTAACAACTTATACAATATATTTTGTGGAAACGGATCCTTGTTAATTTTTGTTCCTTTTGTTAGAAAAAATTTAAAACCATGTTTGCCTCTATTTTCGAGGAAGCTCTGTGGAATTCTTATTTTATTCTTATGACCACACATCACATAAGTTTCAATTTCCAAATTCATTAAACAATATATATGGGAACATAGTTTCCCACGGAACCACCTCTTGTCCACAAACAGGAGTAGGAAGACCCTGTCCACTCAAGAGTTAATTATTGAACATTGGAGGTTATATAATAGTTAATGTCACATGATGAGAGAAGACAAACCTATTGACGAGAAAATATGCATCATCCAAAATAGCAAAATATCACAGGGGGCCTTATTTAAAGACGTCGTTCATCCTCCACTACAGAAAAGGTTAAACACAATAGGTAGTTAGTATAGAACCTTCAGGTCACTGCTAGGTAATTAGTACTCTCAACTTGTGTGTCACTTTTAATAGGCGCCAGATTAAGTTTACACAGGGATCAAAAATATGAAATGTCCCAATTATGTTGAAAAGTATGCCATATTGTCGGTCTGGTCATAAGGATTCAAAAAATGTAGTTTGTACTACGACCACTGATTCATATCGCAAGTTAACAGCGCTTGCATTATGTAGTCCACTCAATCTATGAAAAATACTAGGTACACCTGGACAAAAGGTTTTTTTTTGCTGTGACTAGCAGTAAAAGATCTCCCAAACAACATATCAAAAAGGTAGAAAAGGTAGACAGAAGGTTTTTTTGCTGTGACTAGCAGTAAAAGATCTCCCAAACAACATTTCAAAAAGGTAGAAAAGGGGAAGCATGGCAAGATATGCTAATTTGCATTTACCTTACGTGGACGTATGCATATTGTGTATATAACTCATAAATGAATGTTTAGGGAGATTTTCCATTTTTCTGTTAGTATTTGAACATGTTTTGCATGGCTATGCCTGCAAGGTGAGTAGCACTTGCAATTGATACCTATATTAAAAGTGGAAAGTGATTATCTATGATTTGTCAGACTGCAATCGGGATAGGGAGATCTTTATTTAGCAAATTATTATCAAAGAGTATTCATTCAAACATATTGGGTCAACTAGTGCCGGGGGCACTCCCTATGTGAAGTGATGGGTATATGTGCCTCGGACAGGTGAAAAATAGGGTCCTTTCCCCGGTCCTTTCAGATAAAATGTACCCCAAAAATACAGGGGTCATTCGGGACACAAGCTGAATAAAAATGGGGTCATCCAGTATGAAACTTAAAGAAGGGAGCCAATGATGTTAAAACCTGAAGTTAAAATAGGACGTGCCTCTTTTCCAGAGTTCAAATTGCCATGAAATTTTAAAATAGCTGCCATGAAATTATAAAATTGTTAAAAAATGTGCACGTAGGCTGCAAAAATTTTGAATTTGGATGTTCAAATTCTTTTTAAAAGTGGATAATTTTATGCAAACCTGTGATAAAAGTGGATAGCAGAAAAGAAGCAAATGGGGTCATTGAGTATGTGCATGAACATTTTAAAAAGGGGGTCATTTGGTAATAGCCTGAGAGGTAGGACAGGAGCATAAAAAGGCGTTCAAGCCCCGGGTCAAGCATTCTAGACAACTGTGACCAAAGTCAGCACACACAGTCCTTGACTACGCAACACAGGGGATGTGATATGTGCTGCGCAAGATCTACTACAAAGCATCATTTGAGAATGCTGCAGATAAAGTCAGCCTACATATAAATGCCAAAGAGACGGAATGGAATACATGACCTCAATGAGGAAGAGAATCATCAACCTATCTGCACTACACACGGCACCCAACCCAAAAAGATTAGACCTCAAGTACCTCGGGTCCTATGTTGGACAGCAAGGAAGACTCAAGAGTTAAAGGGCCATGGCCTGATTGCTAATAGCATCGTCCCCATACTCCAAGATTTTACCGGGAGTGGTCAACATTTTGGTATTTGAAGAAAGCTACTATTTTTCTCTTTTACCCTGTGAAATCTTAGGGCGAAAATGTACCACATTTTGGTCGACCGATATCAATTTTACACATATAGGGCTAATCATGTTTTATTAAAAACATGCATTTGAAAACACTGACTCTACTCCGTTTGGCGTGTGTAAAATCCCACTTTTTAATATATTAACAAAATTGTTCATGCGACCCGGTGACCCCCTTAAATTCATTAAACAAGCAAGCAAACGGTCACGAATGAATTATTACTTTGCCAAACACTTCCACTGCGCTCACGAGACCCCCTATAATTCAATCAATTCAGAAAATAACATTGCCTTCCGTGGTTTTTGTCAGTCTTTTGTCAATTCATTAGAGCCTCTGGATTGACGAATACCGTCTACATTAGATTCAAATCTAATTCACGACTAACAGTTTTCTCAACATTTTAAGCAAGCTTTCTTTGTAGAAGTTGCTTTTAACCTAATTTTTCGCCTGGCTTTTACCAATCCGAAACCAGCGAACACAATTAAAATAGATTCTTGGTTTAAACTTTACTGGCCTTTACACTGTTTTCATCACGTGCCTGAGAGACACTCAACCAAATTGAGTAGTTTTAGGATGCCTAAAGATTTATAGCTTTTTTGGTTGAATTTGGCTCCATTTAAGCGATAGATGTGGTACTTTAATGGAAAGTAGGCAATTGATCTTAAAAATTGTGAAAATTGCATCAATATACTTGTTTAGTCCCGTGAATATCGAGTTATGTTATGGTTGAAGCCGGACACGTTCAAATTTGCCTTTATTGACCATAACCTATTCAATTTGACACCTGAACCTGTTCAACACTGCATAGGTTGAAATTTTAACTACTTAGTTCTCCAGGTAGACAAGGATGGTTATTTATTAATCTTTCCCTGGAGATGGCCAGTGCACACAAGTGTTGAAAAAATCCCATATGCGCTTGGTCGGATTCGAACCGGCGACCACCGTATTACTAGTGATGGCGCTCTAACCAACTGAGCCACAAGACTGGTTTGGTAGAGAAGCGATAGATGTCATCTATAGGTTATAACGCATAGGTCAGTTGCTTTCGGGATGGCTTATCAAATGACATAGATCATTCGGGAAGCCTTCCCAAAACCACAATTCATTTGAATGCATTTTACATGCTGATTCTTCTAAAAAAGTCATTCTTTTCAATTTTGGAATTGTTTTAAAGCAATGTTGAAAAGGGTCGTTCAAGCAAGTAATACCCCTTCTCTACGAATTTCATAAGAGATTCGTCTGCTATTTTTCTGTGAGGATCGAACATTTTCCAGAAAACAAATATATGAACAAAACAGAGAAGCAACTATATATAGTTCGCTTGAGTATCTTTAGATTTCTACTTCTGCTAATGTGATCTAATGCACATTTTTTTCGAAAGTGTTTTTATTTACCACAGGTTTGAAGTATTTCTAAACACTTCTATATAGCGGTTGAATAATGTATATGTGTCACATGCAATTCTACTCAACTAACAGTGTCTCACTATTATGCATGTATGTGTATAGCGATGTGTGTTTTAAGAAAGAGCTTTTTATCAGTTTTTCACTTATCAACCAACCGTGCAGCCAATTAACATACATTTGTAATTAATTTTCTCTTGCTATTTCATCGCTAATGTAAAATATCAGATAGCACCTAGTGGAATACGTTATATTCTGAAGTTTGTAGGTTTTTGCTTGATACAATATTACCACAGACCCATATTGAATTTATAGAGTCCGGAGAGTAGGTCTTGCGCGCTCCCACCTTACCGTTGGAATTTCAATATCAACACGGCCACATAACCAAAGTGTACCGATTCAAAATGGCGTTTCGCAAACATTCCAAAGAGCTTTTTTCCATAAAATTTGGCTCATTATAGGAGAACATAAGTAAGTACGTTTACATTGCTGAAATAAACACGTTTAAAACGTTACTTCCCGGTTCTAATTTCAGGGACAAACAAATGAACACAAATGGTTATATAGGCTAATTAGCATAATACTGCCATGGCCGATCTGATTTTTTTTCTCCAAAAACTGATAATTGTGCAATTACATCATTTTTTGGCAACAATAATTTAGTGTTAAAATGTTACGCGCGAAAAAAAAAAAATGTTGAGTCCACGTGACCCCATAGACTTACATGTTAAGATGGAATGTAATAAATTGGTATTTCATGCATATATAGGTGGGGGGATCATTTTTACCTGTATGAAATTTTATTTTGTAGTAATCATGATTACTGATTTTACGCCACATCGCAAAGTCACAATTCTTTAATTATTTTTTTAATCAAACTACAGCTCATGTACAAACAGTAGTGAATAGGTCTAAAAAATGGTGTGTTGCCCTCAGCCCCCGGTAAAAAATCGCCTGGTTTTGTTTGTTTGTTTGCTTTTTTAGCATTTTTCATATTTGATCTGGTTTATTACTTAAAATAGACGATATTGATCACAGTGCATTTCTACATAAGTGAATGGGAAATGGTACCAATTAAACAAAATAAGGGATGCCGGATGGGATATATTTGCTATATGAGATGTACATTCTACAGTACCTGTCCTCTAGTCTAACTCGCCGAATTCGGCGCCCGGTGCAGCCTTGATATTTTCGTATTCTGGAGAGTAGTTCCTTTTTTATGCAGTACTTAATTATGCAATATTTTTTTATAAATGATAAAAATTATATACGATTGAGATTAAGTATCTTGCCCAGGGACACAAACACGTTGACCACAGTGGGGCGTGAACTCACGATTTTAATGGTCTAATGATCATGAGTCTTGCGCTTTTCCACTAGACCACACGTGCATATATGGTGAAAAAGTTAAATAATTTCACACACTTAAAAATACCGAGTCAACATGCACCAACTAAAAATAAAATGACCCCCATTTGAGTTAAAACAACTGATTTTAGGGTTAAATATGACCACAAAAAGAGTCGTTTTAACTAGAATAGGGACATTCTAGCTTTAGTCGGTGCATTATTTGACCCCGTATTTTTTAATTGTGTAAAGGTAATCTATGATGCATTTCATTTTGAGTCACGTTTACAGGGCGCATTTTAAGTGCTCGATAAAAGTATGCAGGTTAAAATAGAGGTTTCAAATATGAATTCTGTAGCGCTAATGATTCATGCTAACGCACGTGTTTACATTTCATGTTTTATTTAAGACATTTGACAACTTTTCTCTCCAACAAAACGAATTTCGTGATGCGACTTACTGTGAGAGCGCATATCACGGATGACAGGAGTGTTTGGTGGCATATGTTCCTATGCCAATGTAGAACCCAGTTACGTCACAGGTGTATGTGTGTATTTGTTTGTTGTGGGGGGGGGGGGGGGGGTTGTTCCAGGGATTGAACTGACTTGGTTAGCTCAACCTATAAAAAAGCGGAAACAGTAAGCCAGAAAAGGGCGGCTGGAAAAGTGAGCGAAGGGATGGTGCAAAAATCTAAAATGTTGAATGACTGCGCACCAAAGACACGTCCCTTTTCTAAAAATATAGGGCGATGCACATGAGGCCAATAGGTTAATTTGACAAGACCTGCCACCAGAACAACCCAAGCATGCAAAGAATACAAAGGACTCACGTGAAGAAGAAGCTGAAATTTTCAGGTGAACCAGGTGAATCTATTGTATTCTTCGCATGCTTGAGAATCCTATTCTCGAAGTTTGGGGAAGAAGGTTTGAAGATGTTTTCCCTCACTTTTTATACTTACCGACTTGAGTAACATTTTGTCTATTTTTCCGGGCTACCGAGAATTGAAGCCCTCAAAATTTATTTGCCATTTCTACTCACCCTATTATCTCGCCAACCTTGGCCTCCGGTTCATTTCGAGCGCTTCAACTAAGAATACGCAAATAGGTTACTCTCACTTCGAGCCTGAAATTGAACATTTTACTGAAATTAGGTGAAGGAGTTGTCCTTAATAAAGATACGTAAGTTTAGTCGCCGAATTGTTGTTGAAATTCTCCACAATATGGTGAGTATATGGCGACATCTCTCGACTAAATGAGGGTGCAAAATTCGGTCACTTCACAGGAAAACGTAAAAAAAAAATACGCTTTTGCGAGGGCGGTAGACAGAATATATATTAAAAAAATTGGATGTTTCCCATACCAGTCGTTGAACTGTTGGGTTAGCTTATCAAGTTTGCTATAGGCAATCCGTCAATCCTTCATTCTATCTCGGGAGAAACAGATGTGGCGTTAGGGCAATCTCTAAGTAGCTATTCCTTCTTTTGGACCGCGAAAGCATCTTTTGAAACACATGTAAATTACAGGTCCCAGGAAATGAGACGATAAACCTACTCCAAATCTTTATGGGACATTCCATTCCATTAAACATGGCCAGAAAAAATAATACACCTACAAAGTGACATCAGTAGTGAAACTATTGATTTTCAGTCAGTGTCATTAATAGATTCACACCAGTCACCTGAAGTTTCTATACCTCTCTGAAAAATCAATAGTTTCACTAATGATGCCATCACCAACCCAAATATGACTGCTTTATAGTCCCTCCTTGTAGACTTGACACAAATCACATCAATTCTATTTGTATTCGGGGACCTTTAAAAGTTAGCCCGTTACTACACTTACCAGAAACCTTTTAATTACATCTGTTACCGGTGAGTACAATAACAACCGCAATGGTTGTGTCACATTATCGTTTTAAAAGTGCTGTACATCACGCATATGCAGTCATGATGTAGTATTATTTTCTTATGAATATTAATAAAATGCACGCAAGAGAGACAGTTGTAATTCCTTGTTACTCACACTTAGGCTTAAATACCAAAAAGAAATATTTTTGCACACCGGTGTTATTCAAACTCATGATGATGTGCTAGCGTGAAATTCAAGGACAGTAAATGTCATACTGATGAAGAGAGAAATCGAAATATTTATGAGAGTTTACATAAATAGTGGTATCATTGTGAATGCAAAACACGACTTTATCGATTGTGTTACTGCAATATTCAATTACCTTAATCATTAATATTCAAGTAGTGAACTCTGATAGGAACACGTTAGGATTTCGGAAGTATCACAAAAATAGTAACGCTTTTTAACTTCAATGATCAACATACGCTTCACAAAATTTGTCAATTATACTGAGCTTATACCTATAGAATTTTTACGGAAAACTAATTTTTCAAAATATGTAATAAAGTACATGATGAAATAATACAAGAGTAGCAGAGCAAAACGTAAAAAGATGGAAGGATAGGAAATTAATGTTCCAAAACAGACGCATGAAACGTAAGGAAAATAAGACCTAACCGTCAGTGCATGGCATTTTAACGACCTCATAGGAAACTACCTATTTTGCACTCTGTTTTGTTTTGCAACCAAGCTTGAAAAAACAGGCAATGTATAGTACTTTTAGCTCAAGTGAAATTGAGAAATAATTGTTTTTAATCACAAAATGGCAGGCTAATATAATCTACACTCCTTTATAATATCTTAAGCTCGTCTACCCCAACCCCTCCTGTTTTTCCTTTATTCCCCGGGTTGCTACAACCCCCCTTTTTGGTGCCAAATCATTTAATGTAATTTCAGGTTACAGTTTCCCACTCCTTTTCATCCAAAAACAAACATCCACCGGGGTATAGGTTAAGATACAGGGTGATCCCAAGTGATGGATGGGGGGGGGGGGGGGTGGCAACCACCCCCCCCCCTTTCGGGAGAGAAGTACTAACATGCCCAGCACAACACAGGAATAATACAGACACTTGTTTTTGGTACCGATAGATAATAGATAGCTATTGTCCTTCTCTTTCCACCCGATACCAAAATGAGTACCAACATGTCTTTGACGTCATAAGTTTGCATGTCAGAAAAAACGGCCAATTTTCAGTAGACACACACACAGTGTAAAATAGGGGAAAATTCAATTTTTCGCCAAAAGGTTAAGAATATCAGATTTTCATGTGGTTTTTGACTCTACTTGATGAGAAATTACAAGTTTTATATAATGAGAGCATTTTAGTGCGCTAATAAAGTGTTTGAGTCGCTACAATTGCGAAATATCAATTTCCACCCTATATTCAGTATTTTCTTACTTTCCTCCACATACATGACGTCATGATGACGTCATAATGGGGATGTTGGTACTTATTTTGGTACCAATGGAAAGAAGAAACTCTAAGCTATCCTTTGGTACCCTATTTACATGAATCGGATGTTCAGTAACGAAAGTCATAGGGAGTTTTGTTACAAACATGGCTCAGGTAGACGAGGGTTAAGTGCTTTGGAAACAACATTTTTATCTGAATCGCATATCCAACAAATTTACGAGGTCTTATTGTAGGATATGTATCCTATAAAGAGGTCTGTTAATTAATTTACACAATATTTACCGTTTTTCATCATAAGATCATATTGGCAAATATGAAATACCTATCTCAAAATAGGAACTTCTTGGGCTCTTCATCATGCCTAAAGCTCGGCACTAGCCAATCGCTTTAATAAAAAAATGTTCTGTAATTGCTCTGGTAAACACTTATGCTCTTGAAACATGCCGTTGACTATATCTGGATCTGAGAATATCTCTTTCAAATTGATTTGTACGTACCATGTTATGTCAGTGTCCGTACATTGCGTGATTTGTAAATCTGTTTGTAGTCAACGTCATTTATCTTTGCAAGCACATTTTTGTTCCTAAAGGTCATTTCAAGTTACTCAGTGTAAAACTGTTCGGACAGGACAGGAAGCTTGTTATTGATATAGGGCTTTGTAATGTATGTATTTTTTTCTAATGTGTATTTTCTTTACATTGGTCTGTCATATGATGAAAAGCCATGGAAATATGTGTTAATGTAAAACATTATGTAGTAATAGTGGTTTAACGACAATTAAATTTAGAATAAAGACCGTGCTTTTTCTTAGCTCTGTATTACAAACGATGATAATTTCCACTTATCTTTCTCTTGCTTGAGCTCTAACATTTTAGTAACCCAAATACGGTTACATTTTTATGAGCGTATTACATGTACATTACATGTAATTTATTGGCTATCCAAACACTATTACATTTAACATTTCACTTTACACCGAATTTGCAGTTTTATCCCATAGCGTCGTATAATGGTATATTGATGACAGGATGAAAGAAAGTAATATACATATTAGTAGTGATGACTTAAATGTTCATGATGGATCCAGGATGAATTAAATTGTTAATGTCATAACGTCTTAAATATTGATATACGATATATAAGCGTACTCATTTCTAGATCAAACAGTCCGAGGGGAATATTACGAAAACAGGAGTAAAGGTCATCATTTTAAAGAAATGGATCCTCCAAAATAACCACACTTCAATACGCTGATATCTTGTAAATTCGGATTCAGATTAAAACAACGAGATAGATGTCCTTTAACCCTCGGTGCACCTACCGGCGCCATTTTTTGTAACAAAACTCCCGGGGGGGGGGGGGGGGGTGGTTACCACCCCCTGTGATTTTCGTTACTGAACACCTGATTCATGTACATGAATTTGGTACCAAAGGATAGCTTAGAGTTTCTTCTTTTTCATTGGTACCAAAATAAGTACCAACATCCCCAGTATGACGTCACCATGACGTCATATTATGGTTTCTGACACATGACCCGGGTTAACACGGGTCAACCCGGGTTGATAAGCATTGATCAGTTCTGTTCACACTAGCGCATCGAATCAGGAAAAAACCCGACCCGGGTCGACCCAGATTGGCAATCATTGTGAACCAGGAAGTGAACGTTCTCGCACGAAGGACCTGTGACATGGGTTGCTGCTTACCCAAAATGGCCGATGTGGAGAACAACAAGTGACAGTGGTTGGTGATGAAATATCGCCGAAAACATCGGCAACAGCGTGCCAGAAGACGTAGAAAGTTGGCTGGCATAAGGCTGGCAATGATCAACATGCTTTTCAGTCGATACCAGGAGCTGATGTTGTCGCTGAGTGCGGCGATGCTGTTTTTGCTGTACTCTGTAGTCGGGTTACCTACTTCCGGGAACCCGGGTCGAAACAGAGTTTTCTGTTCACACTACGCTCGACCCGTGTCGAATGCGGAACGGACCCGGGTTTTAAACCCTTCACTTTCCCAAGTTTGAAATTTTCGCCCCGGGTTGGTTTTTATTTTTTTTCTGTTCACACTACACTTGCGATCCGGGTTCAACCCGGGTCGTGGGTGAAATTAGTGTGAACACGACCTAAGTTGGCTGCTCTTATTGATTATATCTTTACAAATTCCTATGCAAATTAAACATCTGGTATTATATCGACTGCTATTAATAATCACTTACCAATATGGATTCCAACAAATCTAAATGCAAACGTGGTATAAACCGCCAATGAGTCTGAATCAGTCGATAATTAGACCTTTTGGCTTGTTAAGTGATTAGGTTTCCCACCTTGCTCCTCTGCTCACACCACCTAGGCAACGAATACCCTTGTCGTGTTTATACCACCGATCACCAGCTACCACACAAACTTATTAAAGAGAGGCAACCTGATTGCTAGCCTCGTCCCCCACTTCCCTTCATCAACATTTTGGTATCGTCGTTTTGGTATCAGGGGAAACTTTCCATTTCCGTTGGTGTAGTGAAAGCCTAGTTAATCCTGAATTTTAAACAATATTTATTTTAGTCCTACACCGATATCTTTAATTGTAGGTCATCTATTGGGAAAAAAAGTTAAGTTTAAATGGACTAAACATTTTGTCAGCTGAATGCGAGAGGAATATTAAATTTATGTTGGCCGTTTTATCAGAAGTGTATGTCTTATATATATTTCTATTGTCATCACCAGTTGGCACGTCCATGAAACAGGAATATAAAAACTATATCTGTTAAGTAAATAACATAATTGCCCCAGGAAATACATTGTTAAATATTTATCTACAGGCTCTACTTCCTCCAAGAAGGAAAGGGTACGAGAATAGTATTAGGATAATTATTATGGCTTTTTTGTTTAAATGATTACAATGAATATCAAACAATCGTCAGATTTGTGCTCTTACCATTGTTCATAATCAAGCATTGATATTCTGTTTTTATTCACTCTAAACTACTCTTTGCAACAAGTTCAAGTAGGGCAAAGCGGTTAGAAAGCTTGCGTTTTGTTTACTTTAAACACTGCACTGCTAATTTGATATCTTGAGACGCATCTTCAAGGAAAATCATTTCATTGTTTTAATCTGAATCAGCATTTACAAAATATCAGCGTATTAAAGTGTGATTAATTTGGAGGATCAATTTCTTTAAAATGATGACCTTTAATCCTAATTTCGTAATTTGTACCCTCGGACTGTTTGCTCTAGAATTGAGGACGCTTATATATATGTGGTACATCAATATTAACAATTCATTTCATCCTGGATCCATCCTGCCCTTTTAAGTCATCACTACTAATATGTATATTCTTTCTTTCTTTCTTCTTGTCATCAGTACACGACAATATGGAATAAACACGCACTTTCTATTTAAGTGAAATGTTAAATGTAATAGTGTTTGGATAGCCAATAAATTAAATGAAATGTATACGCAAAGCTATCATAAAAATGTAACCGTGTTTGGGGTTGCCAGTTACTAAATGTTATACTTCAAGCAAGAGAAAGTTAAATGGAAATTATCATTCCTTGTAGTACAGAGTTATTCTAAAGTTAATTGTCGACTACATAATGTTTTACATTAACACATATTACCATGGTTTTTCATCACATCACATGTAAAAAAGAAACATTACATTACAAAATACATACATTACAAAACTCTATATCAATAACAAAGCTTCCTGTCCTGCCGGAACGATTTCACACTGAGTAACTTGAAATGACCTTTAGGAACACAAATTTGCATACAAAAGATAAATGACGTTGACCACAAACAGATTTAAAATCACACAATGTACGGACACTGACCTAACATGGTACGTACAAATCAATTTGAAAGGGACATTCTCAGGCAACGGCATGTTTCAAAAGAATAGGTGTTTACCAGGGCAATCTCCAGAGAGGCGGGATTCGAACCCGGGGCCTCCGGCGCACCATTCCCATGAGCAAGGATGGCAAACCACGAGGCAGTCGCTGGCCCGGCCAGCGATTTCGTGCCCATATGAGTGTTGGGACGATGACGTCATCGCATCTTTTTAGACTTAGTGCATTTTCCATTAGGCCTAAGCTATTCGAGTTTTATTGAGTTTAAGAGTTTAAGTTTAAGAATGAACTATATATGAATTATTTAAAAGAAGAAGCAAATTGATATCAACCCGTCATCTTTATAGGATACATAATTACAATAACTTGTGGCCACTTGCTGAATTTAATCATAGACGGTAGACCCACGTCTGTATCAAAATAATATCTATATAAGTCACGATAGCTGTTGTCCTGCGCCTATTCCGATGATAGACAAAGCTGCACACGGCACAGCAATTTAAATTTAGCGCATTACATCGATGGGAATTTCAGCCGATCAGCGATCGAGAAACGCACACACCTCCAACGCTACTTGTTTCATGGTAACGTGCAATTGAATTGGCTCGAACAAGCCACTTTCAATTGAATATCGTGGTAAATCGCTCTGAACGAAAAGCTTGGCTATCAGCTAAATTTCACATGGTCAGATTTTTGCTGCTTTCAAATCAATTCCCATGTAATTCAGCCAGATCATTGCAAAGATACAAGTACAAAACATAAGTAGGAATCAGACTGATATTTTGAGAAAAAAATGGTATCGGAAGTGCTTTCTCCGGATGTTAAAAATAACAAGATAAGATTCAACGTTTGATTGCCTACGTGATTATAGTTGATAATAAATTAGAGAAACTTTGACTATTCATTTGTACCAAGCGATAGTGATGGAACAGAAACTTGACTGAGCGATATGTATTGTAATATTGCATCAACATAGGTAGACAATAGGTTGTTCAAAGCAAAATGGAAGTGTAGACTTCCTGGACTGGTCGCATACCATCGCCGTTACCTCTTTCATAAAGCATGCAAACTTTGCATTCACCTGCATGCTAGCAATCGCCTCACCGATCTCAAAGGAGCACTGGCAGCAACGACGTGATTGTCTGGGGAAGTGCCGAGGAAATGCACAGATCTAACGTGTAGCAGTAACTATCTTTGTTAGTACTTGTCTGTAGAACATAGCTGAGGGGTTCTTGTGGGCAATCAAAGTGTGTGTACTCTTCCAATAATGTAGTTAGAAACGTTTTCGACATTTCCACCACTACGTGACATCCGACAGTAATCTCAGTACAACAAATTGGGAAACTCCACCCGTCTGACACACGAAAGTAAGACCGTAAAAATACAATCTCTTTCGCGATAGGCGACATAAAAGCGCGAGCATGAGGCGCCAACACCATTTCGAACTGGCTGAAGTTATATCATCGTTTTCGCGTAGTGTAACTCATCAAGGCTAGTTGCAACTATTGTTAGCGAACAAAATCAGTTTACGTGGTAGAATGTAAAAAGGAAATGGTGCATACGTGTAAATATGTCACCCGTTAGGTTAATTGACAAAAACGATAAAGAGTGCACGACAGTCTTTGTTGACTTAACAATAGCTATAATAGATTCAGCCCATTGTTTTGGACAGCGTCCATCATCATGGAATGCAACTAAGATAATACAGCCTGAATATTAACATCACCGTACATGGGAGTGCAAAGGTATTTTTCCCCTTCGTAACCAAAGCAGGGCGCTCAAAAGCCAATAGCCATCAACTCACAGTTACATTGATTTCATTGAAGCAAATACTATTAGTCAGAATGTTGAAGAGTTAATGTATTTGTGTATATCGCTATCGAGACTATTTCAATCGATTTAGCGTCTAATTTTAATTTCACTCATGAACATGCCCCTAAATTCAATTCCCATAACCTCGAAAAAGTGCTAGAGGTGACAGGGATGGGTTGATTGAATCTACATTACTTTCAGCAAGTTGATATCTCGGAAATAAACATGATTCCTCTCTTTCCATCACTAAAATGCAAAAATGCAAGTTAGGATGGGACCCACTGGTCAAAAGGTCGCTTAGAAAAGGTTGGACCTGGCCCAGAAGATTTACGAATTTTGACCTCAGATACGGTTATAGGATCTATTTCGGATACCCCAAACGTGCTGTGGTAAAATTATCTTTTCTTGTCCGGTGAGGTATTGTAGTGGTTGCTATAAACGGAAGGGTATATAAAAATGATAAAATGAAAAAGTAGCTATGGAAACGGTATTAGGGGTAGGGATCATATAAACAGATAACTGAGTTATGGTGTATATCATAAGCGATTAGATAATGATGATTAGAGTCTATTTTGGTCAAAAATGGCAAATAAATTTTTTTTAAAAAAAATTGGCGGAAGAAAGAACTAAGCGACAAATATCGAAATGATCTATACAAAATAGGGTGGCTTATTTCTTCAACAAAATTTTGAACTATTCGAGATTTATCTGCTTTACGTCTGGCGAATGGAAAATTTATTCTTTGAATATTGTGTCTGGTAATGTTTGTGTTATTTTATCCATAAGCAATGGTCCCATAATAAAGTTTTAATAGACCATTTTACATGTTACACAAGGTGGGTGGGGGGGTAATAATTGAAAATATAAGTAAATATAACGCATTTAAGATTTCATATTTTACTTCTGTAACAAATGTTGTGATAACATACGTTTTGTCTATGCGGATTTACGTCGATTGCAATTGATTTCGTAATAATTTTGAGATGCCAGTGGCGCGGGATGGATGGAGGATATGGGGAAAATTAACCACGGTTCAAGGAATTTTGTCCTCCCAACCCACCCCACCCCCAAAGAAAGAAATATCAACATACGCGAAAATAGCTAGAGTGCAAATTGTAAATTGTAAATAGAAATGTACTGCGCACAGCGATCCAAATCTTATAATTGCTAAGACGATTTGTTTTTAAACGCACAATTATGAGTTTGTGCATACAACATGAATGTAGTTTTATATAATATAGTATCAAGTTAGCAACAAGGAAGAGAGAATAGAATATCGTTAGAAGTGAGTAACAAGGTGATAGCCGTACAAATGAAAAGGATGCAAGCTTGCGTAAAACAGCTTCGTGCCCCAGGAATGGTTCAAACCATATCACGGGGCACATGTTTAACGGGTGATATTCTGTAGTGAATTGAGGTTTTGTCGTAATTGATTCAGAAATTCGAACATCTTGTCCCATATTTTCTCTAAAAATTTGAGGATGCAATGGAAGATTGAGTCATCATGGAAATCTATAGAGACGATGATGTTTGGTAGTTGTTCCAAAAATGACCTTCAAGTGGATGGATAGTGATGTGGCACCGATGGGGAGCATTGACTGCTATTGACTTCCTATATTGTTTGGCATATATATTTTTGTTTATAAGTCTTTTATTAATTCAAGCATTGTGAAAAGTGTTTCTTTGAGTCGTATTAGAGACATAAGTTCTCGTTTGTATAACGTTGGCGTGTGTTTAAACTGTAGATGATTTCAGGAGGGCGCGAACTGTTATGATATATGCACAGCGTCGCCAACATTACATTACTATGTACTTTAATTCATTCTGAGAAATCGCGACTGAAAACTAATTTCATGCCTATACCATAAAAGTGAGATAAAAGAAACACAACTTGTTTTATATTGTGAAGAAATATATATGAATTTTTTTTTTTTTTTTTAAATAATAAAACTACAATTAAACCCTCTTAATTAAGCTACAATAATGTCCGATGTGAAAATCAAAATATGCGATTGACAGAATACGACAAAATTACATCATCAATAATTGTAAATGGATTACTATGTGAAAAAGCTGTCTTTGTGGATTTACAGAACATGTTGAATTAAAACAATGCCAAAAAATTTTGCCAAACCTTAAAGTATATGATGCGGGCGACGTTGTGATAATGGCTTAAGTGTCGATGGCTAACAGTGCTTTGGTGGGCATTTAATATTTTGGAAATTGAGTATTTTCGATATCGCTGTAAGTATCTTTGTATATGTAGGTCGAGGACTGCAATTGGTGAGAAGAAAAAAATGCAATAGTGCCCGTAGACGTTGCCTGCCCTCATAGTCAGACATGCCTCACCTCTGTTGTTTCTTGTAGTTTTGTTTTTCAATTAGAGAAAATAAATTACTGCAGCTATAATATATCATGGTTGTATGGGTCTACAAATTACGTGTCATCAAGTTTGAAAATAAATTATCTTCAAGAGTGTACCAATGTCGAAGAGTGGGGAAACAGAGAGGAACATTAGTAGAATACTTTTTCTGCATGGCACGTCTGGTACCCCAATATAGCTACAGCTAATTAGTGTTTTGAATCCTTAAAGGTAATTCCACCGGATCAAAACATAATATTTTCTTTGTTTCACAGGAAAAGGGCATGACAAACATACCCAAATTCCAAATGTTATATGAATCCGATATAACATTTAAACGGTCAGTCCATATGCCCCATGCATGGGCTATACGGACCCTTTGAAACGATTTTTTCGAAAGCCCAAAGCTTCAATTGGTAATGAAAAAACAATTAAAGAATGAAATAAGATTATTGGAAATAACGATCTTGTTAAGAGGTCCATAGTACTCCACTTTCCCTACCTCTTGCCGTGTTTGGGGCCGAGTCCCAATAGCAATAATTTTGGGTTTAAGGTGTGCATATAGTTGTACATATTTTTGCAAGAAGAATGCGGTTTTTGTGTTCGGGATTGCAATAGCAATTAGCGACTTGGCGAGTTTAATCAACTTGTACGCGTAGATGGAATACATCATCTTCTTTTATGCGTGGAGGCAGCAGCTAAATGTGTTGATTTTGTGGAGCCAGCTCGATGTTGATGATTGATTGCGGGGTTGAGAGGTCTGATCACACGGTGGACGAAGGCTAGCTACGGGCACTCATTTATTAGAATGTTGATCTGCAGTCTATGATGATGGAGAGCCAAAGTGGTCAGGCTGCCGATGGTCGAAACCTCCATCGGTGCATATTGATGTTGAAGCGACCGAATCCTGTGCGGAATCTGTTCACGGGTTGAACCATTCCTTGATGGAAGAGTGCGACCATCAGGAGGAAGTTCCAAGAGGGAGGTTGATAGTGAAATGGGTCTGGTCTGGGAATCCTAGCCCGGGCAGGTTTCCTTGTATGTAAGATGTCGAATGGGAGCTGGAGAGTTTTAGCAGCGTGTTCGACAGAAAAGGTCTGCGAGGAGCGCAGTCTTCTGTCTGCCAGCTGGTGTGCAGCAGTTGCATTGTTGTCTAAAGAGCCTTGTTCACCAGATTATGTGTGTGATGTTCTCTCCAAAAGCACTGCAGGGCAATGCCTGGAAATCACTGGTAGAAACCAGATGGAGTGGCGAAGGCAGCAGCAATGGTTCTCATGGTCTCGTTGAAAATGTGCCCAACTTTTTGAATGAGAGACTATGCACCATGCTGGGCGGCATATTCAGCTAGCGCTGTAACTAGGGCCAGGGCGGTGGTGCGTAGAGTGGATGCACTAGCACCCATGAAGGCAAGTCGGCACAGGAGGTATTCCTCGAAGATACTTGTACATACTACTGACTGGAGATGTTGCCGATAAGTAAGTGCCGATCAAGTTTCCCTCCCAGATAAGTTGGTGTTGTTGTAGGATGTATGGCAGAGGCGCCCATTGAGGTTGATTTGGAGAGCTGGCGATGAGCATCATTGGTGTTCGGATTTTAAAAGGCAGTTAGAGTAGCGGTGTCAGCTCATTCAGCTTGAGTCTCCAGGTCTGAAATGTGCTTGCAAGTATGGCCATATCTGCAGTAAGTTATACTTTCTACTTCAGTCCAGCTTCTGTTCCGAGTGAAAGAAAGGGCCAAGATCGTAGGGCGTAGCCATATGTGGAGGATGTTGTTGAGGTATGTCGTGGATTACAAGTTAAACAGTATGGGAGCAATACTGATCCTGCCCATCACTGCTCTAAGAACAAAGCTTTGCTTTGGAAGCATGTTACATATGAATTATAGGTGACGGTTCCGGGGATGTCCTGCGAAGCTTGTGAGATCAAAAGGCCCTGGTGCCAACTGTTGTAGTATCTGCAGTAAGATCCACCAAGATGACGCCTGCCATACGACGCTTTTCAAAGCTCTCATTCCAATATCTTTGGGAGTTTTACAAGGATAGGACAGTGCTCCGGAAACGGCGAAATCCTGCTGTTCGTCAGACAGATAGGATTCGATGACTGGCTCCAGCCGGGCCAAGATCAGCCTCTCAAGGATGTTTGAAGGAGGATGGAAACACACGAGTAGTGATATTTGGCCGGTAGTCTTGGGGTGTCAACAGCATGTTGGTTTGGGGGAGTGCGATGATGGTAGCATCTTCCAGATCGTGGGTACGGGAATGGTTGGGTATAATTAGGGCAAACATGGTAGGAACTCCTGGAGTCAATTCCAATTACATTGTGGGCCAAGGATCAGGAACTCCGCTGGTATATTATCAGCCCATGGGATCTTCCACTCTTAGTAGGCTGATAGCAGAGGCAAGCTTATATGTGAGAAGGATGTTGAAAGTGACCCGTCCTAGTCAGGGCTCGACGAAGTTTTGGTTGATATCTTTTTTAACAGAGCGAGTGTGACCTATCAATATCCTTGAAACGACCATTTGCGAGGATTGCAATCAGCAAATTGAGTTGGCAGACACAGGACATTCGATTGTATGGAAACTATGCCGGCGAGGCAAGTTATGGTCTTCCAGGCCTGCTGCTTAGAAGGAGTGAAGTCAATTCCCCGGGACTCTCTTCTCTCGGCTTACGACGTTTCCTATCCAACCGTGTGTCAGGATCTGAAGCCTTAGAATTGTCGCTTCTTCCCCGGGTTCAGAATTCAAGAATTCATTATGAAGTGCGTCACATCCTCATCCCAGATTGCCGATATAAATGAGGCGAAGCCACGTGGGATGATCTTCTTGCTATCTTAAAAAGAGTTACATGTGTGTTGTAGGAATTGTCCAGATTGGAGAAGGTAGGTATCGGAAGGTTGGGGAACTTATGACTCCACCAATTGAAAAATATATGTAAATATGGGTCAAGCAACTACTACCAGGATTTGTAGGGGTGATTTTTCAGATTGATGCTGAAATTTTTAGGGGGGGGGCAAATTTTATAAAAGGGATGCATAGTTTTCGGAACCTTTCATTTGTCAGGAGTCATTTGTAATCATTTGGGGAGTAATGTTTTGCATTTTTATTTCGGGGGGACGCTACCGCACCACCTCCTGCACTGACTGATAGTTGCACAGACAGGAACCTTCCGCACAAATTGAGCCCAAGTCGAAAAGGAAAATATTTTCGGCGTGGGTGTTCGGTAAATGCCGAAAATCGTGTACCCCGCAATGCATCACCTTAAAATTGAAAAATTCCCAAAAGACTCCTAGCAAGTGGGCGGTAACTTAGGAGGGGGCCATTATTTACACCAGGAGAAAGGTGATTTGAGCTGGGGTATACGAAAGAAATTGCTAAGCAAGAGTGCGATATGAAAGCTTTTAAAACATTTTTTAATCAAGGGGAGGGGGGACGTTGTGAACTTTAATGGAAACATCTCATTAAATCAGAGGGAATGCCAAAGTTGAACGAAGCGAACGGAAAGGGGGAACCGAAAATTTTTGCCGGCAAAAACAAGTTGAATTCACTCCATTCCTCCCCCTGGCGTAAATAATGGACCGACTCCCGTATAAAAATAAACAAACATAAGACCCTAAAACTCAACTCTAGAATTGTATAAAACTAATAACAATACGAAATTCATCATTCAGCTTCAGACGGTAGGAAAGGTGACATGTTAACATAGTTGTGTTACGATATTAGTAATGTGCTAAAATTCAGTACGAAAAGACCGTCCGTGTTTGACCTTTGACACTTTTAAGAAATAGTTAAGTGAATAAAAGAACAAAAAGTTACAAAAAATGTGTTGTACTGTTATATTAGCAAATTTAATTACCACTTTGTCCCCTTTATAAGATAAGCAAAAATCCTAATTTGTTACCCCAACCCTTAAAAAATTGAACAACAATATTCAGGTTGCAATGACCCTTTATCTAAAACAAGCCAGTCCGCAGCTGGACAAGAATTCAGATTTACACCACACTTTGCATATATCCCAAAAAATGGTATTTTTAAATGAATCTGAACTTCAAAATCGTAATCTTTCCGAAGCCAGGTCCTCCCAATTTTGAGGCAGTGGGTCCCTGACTATAGGATACTATGGGTTAGAACCCACACCTACTATACTGACTTTAAGATCATCTCGACACTGTACGCCAATCCGATGTTAGTAGAGGGTCTTCTTTAGAAACACGTCAACTCCAAGCGAGGACAAGCCAGTGGAAGCAACATTTTATAAAAACACTTTTAAACAAAATACCATAACCACGCACGTGTAACAGAAAAGGTGCGGCATTTCAGAATGTGGTCCATATTGACGACGGCGGGAGGATAGGTCTTGAGCAATTCAACTTTTCGAGGAACAATTTCGCGTTCCCCTTCGATTCGTAAATTCGCAATTTAAAAAATTTCTCCATTGAAAGTTCATTTCCCTCCCGCTCTACTTGTGAAAAGGTCCATGTTCTACCTTTCGTTCACGGTTTCCGTATTCCCACTATAGATCCTTCAATCACTACATGTATTTAAGCCAGTATGACTGAGCAAAAATGTTCTTTAGACGAATCTTGGGGTATCACTTTGCACCAGAATAATAAAAGTTATATTAGGTATTTCTTTATATCCAAACATATCCAACGCCCTTTAAAATGACCCTAATTTCATCAACACAAGCATCTGCTCTGGTCCTCATATGTCTGATACATTTCGGGTCCAGTTTCATGTCCCCGTAATGGCCCCAAACTCAGAGCCACAATCTGGCACACATACGTCATGATGTCGATAGGCATGCAGTTTCGTGAACACGTACGTTTGACAAAGACAAAACTAGAAGCCAAGGTGTGAGATCCGGAGACCTTGATGGCAACTCAATAGCATGGTTAGGGAAGTCAGTTTAGAGAGTTGCCTCAATCTGTCGTAGATAGTAATCTGCCGATGAGCAGGTTGTTTCATATTGCATCCAAAGTTCTCCAACACACAGACTGAGCGCTCCACGTGATAGAGTTGAGCGGATTATCCTGTGAACGCTAAAACAATATAATAATTGACCATCTAAGTATGTTCACCATTTTCATTGAGAAAAGAACATGTGGTCCGAAGAAAGTGAAATTTTCGCGTAAACTTATCCAAATAGAAAGAGGTGTAGTCTTTATGGTCAGTGTTAAAAACGTAGAAAGTACCTATGCATTGAATGAGCAGTGTACAAAGAAGAAAGAAAAAGCCACGTCAATCTTGGTACGCATTTTTTTAAAGACGCACCAAACAAGAAAACAAGGAAAACGCGCTCACCGGAAGCTGAAAAAAGCACATTTACAGACAGGAGACAAACACGAAAAATGACAGAGACAACAAATTTAAATTTATTGAATTTTCCTTAGTAGCTACAACGAAGACGAAAGACAGATTTGCTAAATGTGCTACCACGTGTCAAACGCCTGACTAAAATGTGTGTATCTGATCTCTCCTTGTATTGGAATAGACGGCTGTCCTCTGACGTACATGGACACCTACGTTTAGGGAGGACGCCAATCGAAAACGTGGTGTGGTGTGTGTGGGTGGGTGGGGTGTGTGGCTGGGGGGGTAGGTGGTGTGGTCAATTGCAAGCACTGTATAAGTATGACATAAACAAACGCACCATGAAATGCAATTTTGAAAATGCTGTCAAATTCAAAGAGTCAACGATTGTTTCTTGGATCACGGTTATCAGTTATTGAAAGTCACGAAATTTTCTCTAGTGCAAATTTCTAAATTAGTTATTACGACCTCTAAATAAGATATCGTCATGTGAGTATAGGCAATTTTTTTTGTTGTTGTAAATGAAAGGTGCAAATTTTAAACAAATGATTTTGTACTAATCATTAGATCAATTTCGTTAATTTTGGAGGTTTTGAACAAACAAATATCTGGTGTTATATACTTCTGAAAATTTCAGTTTACATTTTTGTCATATAACGAAAATATGTTGGGGCCTTTCCTTTTAGCGAATGTCCTTGTTGATTAATGAAACGAAGACGAGCGGTTTTTAAAAGTTGCGAGAGTAGTCTACTTTGTCCATTTTGACCTTCGGTTTGTGCGTACACAGCTATGTACGGGTAACCATATAAAACGTAATAACGGACACGCTCTAGCCTTTAAGTCAGACGTAGGTGCATACTACGCGGGGATGAAAACCAGAAAAATGGCCATTGGGGTTTTACAATGAAGTTTTAAGTTGGTGGTTTAGCAACTGCATGTGTAAGGTATGGTGTCGATCGAATAGAGTAATGTGAGTTGTCCCCAATTCATTTTCTCAAGGGGAGTATTTGACCCAGTTACCACAATTAGACTTGTACATTACCGAAAAGGCGTCCTCAAGCTTTTAATATCAAACGTACGACATACGGAAACGAAGTCGCATTAAACATATTATAAGAGAATCTTAACTTAATTTTTAACGGTATATTCTTTGAAGTGAGTATATACAAGACGGTCGGCAGCCAGAACTCAAAACGGTAGATATACGACGACCGTTGAGAAAATGGGCTATCATACACAGGTTCGGTCCATTTTTCGATAGAAAGATCGGATTATTTCGGCTATCATCGATCGTTCGATCGCCACTTTTCGTTAAATGGGCGCCATTGTAGTATGATTTTCGTGAAAACGGGAGCTCCAAACTTTAGAGAGGGCGACGGGTCCTGAACGGGACCTGCATCCAGTCTGAACAGTTTAGCTAATTTTGTCCAGTTAGACGAAAATAAGCCTTCTTTATTTACATATTTAGAGCCTATTTTGGGTCTAAGAAAAACAGCAAAACGTGGAAATAGTGGTAGGGCCTTATGTTTTCTTTAACCCGAATTGTGATTGTAGGCCTACGTGTTTAGGGGATCTCATAAGCAGGAGCAAAATCATAAATATATTGTAATCGGAACTTCGTAAGTTAAAGCAAAGCGAGATAATAAAGGGTTATATAATGACACAGGCATTGCTTATTGAGGCGATAATTAAAAATAACTGTTTAGGTATGTTTTAGAGTGTTTTGTAGTCAGTATTAAAAAATATGTGTTTACACTGAGAATATTAATTAGTCAAAAAGGTGTTCTTTTTGCTAATTAAAAAGTAGTCAGGCAAATCAGTTGTTGTAGGCCTATCATTCATAATATGTACTTCAATGCTGGAAACATGTTGCTATGCTGGAAGATATTCTTCCCATATTTTAAAGTAGTTTCATGATTACAAACTATTTTCATTACCTTCTAAAATTTACACTTTAAAATGACAAAAGTATGAATGACGAATTTTAATTGTTTTAAATGACCAATTAATTTCGATTCAAAGACTCATGAAATGACTAGGATCGTTTGTCAAGACACAAAAATGAGGAATTTAAGTACACATTGGTCATTGCAATTAGTCATTTGACGCAATGTCGTAAATAAAAAAAGTCCAATTTCCAGTTGTAGAAATATTTGCAAGATGAAATTAATCCTGGAAAATCTTTACAAAGCATCTTTTTAATTCAAACCACTTTTTTAGCACTATTTGTGGATTATAAAAAAATGGGCATGACTAATATTTAATTAGTCAAATAAGACATTTTTTTTGACTAATAATATTCTCAGTAGGGGCATTTTGAAAGCCTTGTTCACGCATCATAATCCACTTTTGAATACAATGACACCCCCCGGGGGTCTGGGCCTCAAACAAATTATTTTGAGAGGTCCCCCCCCTTTAAATACAGGTACCCCTGTACGGTGGCTAGATTTGAGAAAACCCAGGTTAAGTTTTTAAGCTCTCCCCCCCCCAAACATTTCGGAGCACCCCCACTTGCATCAGCCCCTCCCCCCAAAAAGGGTCCGGGACCGTCCCTCCGTCCCTTAGCCAAGAATGGCAAAAATAAATAATTATTAAAAGAAAGGTTTAAAATAGGTAAACAAGAAGGAGGTGGCCAACAATTCCATTTAGATGTTGAGTGGTAAAGTATGACAAAGATTTTCAGGTACCTTAACTCCACCTCCATCTCTGGGCCCTTCATCCCACCCAGGAGAGGCAAACAGGGTTGTAGGCCTTAAAATAAAACTCCTGGAGGGGCGAGAAAATCATAGGATGGGCGGAAACATTACATTACATGGCTCATATAGGTAAAATAAAAAAATCCAAATTTTAAACAATTAATGCTTAAAACCCCGGTTTTTCCAAATAATTTGAACACTTGGGGGGGGGTGGCACTCCATGGCGACGCCCATTCTCCCACCAAAACACCCCACATTTGGAGTGAGAATTTCAAAACAATTTCCGGCTCGATATCAGCTTTAGGCAATTTTATCAAGTTTCCACTGAAACCTCTAGCTACCTCTTGATCAGCACAGCCAAACACGAAGGGTACGGCGGGCAGGAAAGTGTGTAGTCTGTGTCACAGACTTCGAAAGATATTATTCTAAATATAATGCGCGAGAGATTAAAAACGTTATCAGTCCGTCTAGCGAATTGCAGTTGCAAATGAACTTAAAACTCAAATATCTCCGGAAAACGAAAGGGTGTTTCTATGGAGATTTGTGCATCAGAGGGTCCGTTCTATGTTTTGTTTTGGATATGTATCGTAATTGGGTCTGAACCTTTAGAACCAAGCGAGAAAATGAACGTTTTGTCGGGTAATTCGGTGCTCGCAAACACGGAAAAGTTTAACACGCAATCGCTTCGGCCGAATCCTTTTTCCCACAATGCCTTCGGTATTATTCCAGTCTTGAGGAATTTTAAAAAGCTGGCCAATTTTTTTTTTTTTTTCAATTTTAGAAACAGGATATACGTAACTTACCGCCGTTACCGGACCGCCAGTAACACGAGAGGTAGTGAGGACCCAACTCCTGCCCGACCTTAGGAGGCACTTAAAATTTGTATTTGATACCCAAGCCAATTAAACTTCAACCGTCATGCTTTGCAAAAACAGTCGTGTATATACCGCGCCCGCGGTTTATATGTGGAAGACGACCGTCGTGAATATACGGCCGCACTGGAAGCCGCCGTAACGACCGTCGTGTAATACCGATTGCTAGTTGGGTACACGACCGTCACGGTCGTGTATGTACGATTTCTATGGTACACGACCGTCGTGTATATACCGGTGTCATCGTCTTTATACAATAATAAACGGATCCTTTCATTCAGTTTTGTTTATACAGTATATGAGACTTATAGTCAATGTTATTTACATGGGTAAATATTGGAGAATGGAATCGTATGTTGTAAAATTGATTATAATTATGCTTCGTTATACTTTCCAATCAACAAATTAGTTTTTGGTAGCAAAAAACTAATTCGGGTCCAGAGACCCAACTCGTAATTACAAATTAACGTTGTGCAAATGATGTTGCTCACAAGCAACTCCTTTAATAATTTTTCGTCATTTTTTAGCATAAAGGTAGATAGCAATTTAATGCTTAAAACCTGGCAGTTATACGAATTATAATCAACTCGAATGCCAATTCCTTTTGTCCGCAAGCATCTATTTTTTTTTTTTTTGAAACCGCATATCAACATCATGATTGAAAAAAAGTCTAATGACATCTACTACATCACAAATCATTACTTCACTTAAGAAACTTTTGGAACCTTTCCGGAAAGGTATTAACCAGGTAAACATATTCTTTCTACAAAATTGACAAGCGGAATTCTATTTTTTTTCATTTGAAGATGTAAACCAAGCTCAGTCTTTACTGTTAGGAGTCTTCTCAAAAGTTACAAAGAGAAAAAAAATATCTAAAGGATAACATCAGGATAATAAAACAGGCAGTAGTTAGAAATCGTGAGAGGACACAACTGCAGAACCGGGGAACACCGAACTCGTTCGTTTCGTTTCGTTGCGCACATACAGTAAGCACAAAAGAGGAGGAGAAAACAGTTAGCAGGTGCAAAGAGTTACAATATTCTCATCACCAAGGGTCTATTACTGACACTAATGGGGTATTATAATATCGATTTTCCTTATTGGATTGCTGTTGGGTGCAAAAATCTTATTTTTGAATGTTTTTGATTTTGATTTTTAATTTTCTGATTAGAATAATCACTAATAGTGACTTTAATGGATTGCAAGTAACCGGGGTAAAGGCACAGGGCAAATGCTATGACTACCGTGTTTCAAGGGCGAGTTCTCATGTGTAGACTGTGCGAGATTGGTGACTGAAATTGTGGTATGGAACCGACCATAATGGTATGCTACCAATAGCTGTTGCAACGAAGCTTAAGATTTTGAAATTCAGGTAAATCTAATGCAACGTTTTAGGATTTCGAATGATGGCAATTCAACCAGAATACGTGTCTGATTTCTGAAATTCTGAACGAATTTAAAAATGGGAAAAGGAGTTTCCAAAAATGAACTGGGTTCTTTTAATTTATAGATTTTTAGTTGTATTTGCGTGGCGGCCCAATCAAACCAAAGCATTTAAATGTCAAAATAAATAAAAACAATTGATATACAACAATGTGACTAAAAGTTTCAAAGGAAATTGAATTTCAAAATCCTCTCTCATGCACTTTGCAAGAAACCCATGGCACAGATATGATGTATAGCCATCTTAAAAATGCCTATACATCATATCTGTGTATACATCATATCTGTGCCATGGGTTTTTTAGCTTAAAATTAGCCTTAAAATTCCTTAAAAGGGCATTTTTAAGGCCTTTAATCCGGGCATTAACAGCAGTATCTAATTAGTAACGCTTGCGGATTCGCACAAAAGATAGGGATATAAACCTGTCTTACCTGCAAGTCTGGTTTGCATGAGCAGGGAAGGGGCGTCACATAGCTGTTACATTACAGAGAATGTGAGAAATTATCTTCTCTGGGAAGCCAGGTTGGACTTGGATTTTTCACAGCAGGTCGTGAGACCTGACTGGCGCCTAAGTGAGGGTCAACGGATAGTAGCTCAGGTAGCAGCTGAAAAGATGGCAATTCCACTGCCCTTCGATGACCCAATGGGTTAATGTGGTAAGAGGTGAGCTCACTCTCACGCGTACCATGAGGGAAATAGCACATCTCTGGATTGCAGTAAGCTTTTGGATAATGTAGTGGGTGTTGCTGCTCCACATCATAATGATCTTGCATATTCCTGTTGGATCGAACCATCGATTTTTATATAACACCCTTTGAGTTGTCTCAAGATAGGTGCAGCTCAATGGAGCAATCCTAGTGTCGTTGAGTGCAGTTTTAACCATTGTTTTGGTAATCAAAGTGAGACCAAGGCTGTCGGGCGGGCCCTTAACTGATTGAGTTGCCAAGTAAATCAACCCATCGACTTCTTCCGGAGTTGTTCTAAAAGAAGTGGACACTTGGATGGCCGTTTGCAGCGCGGTCTTCTTGTTGATAATTGTTACTTTTTACACTTGGCAGCAGCAATTAGTACATTCCTTCATCTGACTTTCCCACGACCCTCAATTTCCTACACTCATTGGTGAGAGATAAATTTGTAATTCACAGCAATATGCCGGGTAAGGACGCTTTTCCTCCCTCGTGCTTATCATGCTTACACAATAAAGAACTGAATCCACGACTAGCATTTATTTAAACAAAAAACTCTGGGTAAAGACCGCTCGGTTGTTTACCAATCCTCAGTGGCGGGGCCACTGTAGATTTGTAATTTGTATTAACTATCAATCGATATTTATATCTGTAAATGTAGAATGATATGAAATGCTAATACTACTTGGCGTGTAATACAAACCATCGTCTGTGCCGGTCGCGAAGGCAAATTTGTGGAGCAACACCTTCTCTCATTTATAACATGCTCGATGACCAGTAAACTATTCCCATGTATCCCTGTAAAAATAATTAAACGTATATGAATTTTATACCTACAACGAAAAAAAAAAAAAAACTTCCTATCAAAAAAGCAAATTGTGAGATACGTTTAATGCACTCCGCCATTCTGTTCAAAGACGCTGTTTTATTATCATCCGAATTATCTTTTCATGCCTCTTTATCGGCAGAGGAGAGGATAGAGTGACACAAAGGGCATGATAAAGGATTTCAAATTATCTCACACGTGATTTCCTGATGACTTGAAGACGATGCTAAATCGTTCGCAATGTTGAGTGCGGAAACATTTTATGAGTTTGATAATGATTTCTTTTTTTACTTCTTTATACGAAGACTAATGACTGAGAATAGCCAACAATGCAAACAACACAAGACAAACAAAAGTGCAGTTTGTAGATACTAACTTGTACCACACACTATTGTCCAAGATATACAATATACAAGTTAACCAAGGATACTGGGCTACTGTCAAAGCAGACACAAGGAGGCTGCCCATCATCACAACCATCATATCAGCGTAATAATGACATACCAGTAAGGAAATCATCGACAGAACAGTTCTTCCTGATGTATGTGCAAGATATGTTTTGATATAGAATCAGAATCTGAATCAGATTTTTTTAAACACCTCTGACAACCAGTTCGACGACTCATAAACTTTTCAAATGATCACTTGAAACGGAAGCACATTTAACTACCAATATGATAATGCGAACCGTTTTCGTTGGCCTTGATTTGGCCGTGGCCCGATGCCATTGAAACAAATAATGTAGGTGAAGAGGGTCAAAAATCCTAAAGTATTGCAATACAACGAATTTCAATACAAAACCTAGCTTTTCAATCTCATTATTATCATTGATATAAAGCCAACATTCAAAGCCTTTGATAATAAAACTTATAATGGTTTTTCTTTCTCATATTTTAATGTATTATGTTTGTCATGTGGCAATATATGCCGTCGTGCTAATTTAGTGATTAGATATTCTATATATATGCTGTTTTGTATACTTATTTTCAGAAGAGCCATGGACTGGAATCTTTCGCTGTCTTATTGATAGTTGCCGCTACTTTGTGTGCTTTGTGTGTTCGTGTACTTTGTGTGTGTTGCTTTGTTGTGTGCTTTGTGTGTGTGTGGTTGTGTGTGTGTGTGTGGTGAGTGTGGTTATATGAATTTTATTTAATTGGCTCTGCTTTCATATTGTCACTCAAGTCAATTTCGGCGGTTCATGTATCTTGCTCTTTTGATGTTAGTTTATTAACACAGAACTACTAAGTGCCATCCTTGGATTCCCTTGCAACCGCACATTAAACTAAATTATGTACATTTTACATTGATGTTTTCCTTCTAATGTGAAAGCACTTACATTACATAACATTTGGTAGCATCACATCATGGGCAGGGACCCTCCTTTGTCTTCTACGAGCTAGAAGATATTGAAAGGAAACTCACGTATGTAACCACGTATGTAATGGCTTGGAATAATCAATTTCCCATTTATCAATAATAACATAAATTCTTTCTTTCAGCTATAATTTTTTTTGTTTTTTTTGTTTTTACATGTATTTGATGAAAATTTGAGCTCTGTACCCTCTTTTCGTTTTCACGCAACAGCAATTTTAAATTTGAGGGTTTTCACCTCAAAAACATGTCGCAGGTGTGAAATTCATATTCAGGGGCCATAAGCTACAGAAACTACACGCCTGACTAAACCCATCAGATCCTTCAAACTTGGCGGTCTGTATAACCTTTTGCTGCAGATTGGCAAAGATGTGGAACAGAAAAAATGCACCTTGCCCCAATTTAAAATAACAGGGGGTCTAAAATTGCCTGGCTCAAAAACCACTCGTACCATATTTTTTGGGGGGGGGCCCATAAGTCAAAAGTAAAGTGATAATATAACTTCCAAAGTTGGGCTGGTGAAAGCTTAACATGAATACTACCCTTGTGTAATAATCTATAGCTTATATCAGCTATTGAAGAGATATAGCTGACGCAAAAATCAGAAAAGTCCAATTAACCTTGACTTGACCCCCTAAAAAATCAATGTCATGACATTTTTGCACAAATTCTGCTTGAAATATGTTTAAGAGGGGCCCCTGCGAAGTTGTGTGCAAAGTTTCACATGGTTTTTAACTGCCATATGTAGGTAAACAGGCTTCGTTCAAAGAATTAAAACTTTCAACTAATATCACAGCTGTTTGAAAGTCTCATTTATTATTACAAAATGAGAGAAAACAAAAATATCAACGGCGACAACACTTTTGAACAACTAATTTGGAGGATTTATTTCACTAACTACATCCTGTGTAAATTTGATGAAATTCATTGCGGGGCAACAATATGATTTTTCATACAAATCTCTAGTTTTACACGTCTTTCTATGGAAAGAGGTCATATAGGTGCGCTATAACATACAAATTTGACCTTTATAGGCCTATATGGCAAGATTCCCGATGATTTTTCTGATTTTTGCGGATGTCATAGCACTTGCATTCCCTACTCGTATCATTTGTCAAATTGTGTCGGCCAGTGCGTAATATTGCTCTAAAAATAAAAGAGACTTTTGCATGGGGTCAACAGCTGTTGATATCAATCAGACCACGTTTCCATTGAATGTACACAGAATTCGGAACTTTGCACTGGGGGTATTCAAGTGGGCGTTTAAAGAAAGACTTTGAATCCAAGTTTGAACCTTGTAGACTCTAACAATTAAAATTGAAATCATATCATCACCTTATTACCACCTGATCTAGTATGGACAAAATTTCAGTTTGGTGTCTTTTTGGTAAGGAATATATAATACTTTCTTTATTTCAATTGCATTATATAGTAAAAAGTGAACGGTTGGGGGGGGGGGGCAAGTTAATTACCCAGTTTGCAAAGTTCCTGTTTCCTGTTTGTTCAATGGGAAATTTCTTTCTTTCAAAACGGAATCACATTAAGTAGGGGCTTTTTTTTGAAGACTCCGTTACTTATAGAAGACACTTAGGACAACCCACAATGAAACTTTGCCATAAGAAAAATCTTATTAAGCAAGGACCCCCCTTAAACACATTTCAAGCAGAATTTGGTGCATAATTGTTGACATGTTTTTAGGGGGGGGGGGGCAAGTCAAGGTCAAATTGGAATTTTTACTTTTTTGTGCGACAGCTATATCTCTCCAACGAAGCTGATACAAGTATAAGATTGTTACACAAAAGTAGTATTAATTTAATCTTAGCTATCTCCAGCCCAAATCTGGAACTTATATCACTTTACACTTTTACTTTTGACTTATGGTCCCAAAGTATGGTCCGAGGGGTTTGGAGCCATTTTTTGACCCCCCTGTTATTTTAAATTGGGGAAAGCTGCATTTTTTCTGTTCACAGATTTGCAATCTGCAGCAACAGGTTATCCAGAATTCCAAGCTTGAAGGATCTGAGGGGTGTAGTTTCTTTACTTATGGCCCTCTGAATATCTGATTTCACACCGGACATTTTTGAAGTGACCCCTCAAATTTAAAATTGCTGTAGAGTGAAACTAAAAGACGTACAGAGCTCAAATTTTCAGGATTCAGTTCTCCATGGAATATCTTCCAATACACAAAAAAGAAAGGAAAGAAAGAAAGAAAATCATGAGGTTGATGGTGTGTGTACTCGATTTGGTTGAATTGGCAGGGAATGACCCTCTTATATATGACTATGGGAAACATTTATAAAGTGAACCAGGAATTTGGATTGTTTACCTTGCAAGATTAATCTGTGTGGAAGCATGAAGTGGTCTTGAGTAAAAAATGTCGTTCATGTTGAAAATATTGGTTGTGAGATTGAAAATATTGACTGTACGAGAGCATTATAATTTGGATTTTGGTTTTCTTTTTATTCATATTTTACGGAATATTGCTCTGTTTTTTACGGCCTTGTCGTCTCGTCATTCTGTTTGTAAAATAAGTTTATTTTTGTGGCTATACATTATGCACATGCCTACCAACAGTATTGTGAAACTAGGGTGTGTACTCTATATTATTAATTCCCAGTTTAAAAGTACGAATATTAGCCGAGTAATCTTGTGAAATAAATCTGTGAAAACGCCAGATTGCATATATTCCGTTTCCTTAAAGGTAAAGATGTTCCCAAGAAAAGGTTATCGCCAAAGACTGACTTTTGTAGATAATTAGAATAATTGATCTCGGAGATTCTCCCGATAGTAATTAAAGGCTTGCTGGAAACGTCTTTCCAGTCGAAATATCAGAGACAATTGCGCCATGTTACGTATCTACGTCATCCATTCGTCGAACCGTCAGGTCAAGGTGTTAAAGTACATGTCAATTTTCGGGACGGTCTGGCAGATTAATAATGACATAAATTGGCGTTTACAGCTCGGCCGTTAAATCGCAATCGGGGATCCGGATTCTAATTGCAAAGGTTACAGGACCAATCCAACACCAAAACTGTGTCAAAATCTCAAATTTCAAAACTGGCGGACTCCTTCAACAAATGTTTTATTGGTTTAACCAGTTTATGTTGAGAACGGAAAGTAATGACATTCAAGTCCGCTGGATGGCATATGGACCCTGCCTACTAACAATATAACCATGAAGTACACAACTGTGTTCGTGTATTAAAAAGTTAAATTTTACGACATATTCCTAATTCCATTTAGTCACTCATTGTCCATTATCCTTAAGGGCCAAAGAGGTGACTGCATATCCCCCTGAAGCCATTTCATACATTTCACTTTACTACCTGAGCCATTTTCTTACAAAACTCCGAAGCTACCCCCCCTGTGATTTTCGTTACTAACAACAGCAGGAGGCTTCGAATTTATTCTCATTGGTATCCAAATAGGTACCAACATCTCCGTATGACGTCAAGTATGACGTCATATATTGGATAAAGTCATGAAAATACTGAATATAGGGAGGAAATTGATATTTCGCAATTTTAGCGACTCAAAATAAATATTATATAGGACACCTATAATTTTGATTTATTTTCTATAAAATTGAATTTCCCCTATTCCACAATGTGTGTGTCTATGGAAATTGGACAGTTGCTACCATGCGAACTTTATGAGTACGAATGGACGTCATGCTAGGCATGTTTGGTACTCACTTTGGTATCAAGCACCGTAGCTATATGGGTTGTGCTAGGGCATGTTGTACTTAATCTCTCCCGAATGGACGAGGGGAGTGGTTGCCACCCCCCCCCCCCCCTCCATCCCTGGGGATCACCCTGTATTACCTACACTCCCGGTTGTTTTTTGATAAAAGGAGCGGAAATGGTCAATTGACAATTTACAAAACTCCAATATTGGCACCAAAAAAGGTTGTTTTTTAGGAAAGCCGGAAAAATGCAGGGGGTGGTAACCACCGACCCCCCCAGTCGTGAAACTGAGGGTTACAAGTCAAAAATCTAAATATATTGAGTGCGGCATTCAGGGCCGTCACCAGGGTGGGTAGTGGAACCCCCCCCCCCCCCAGCCGGAGAAGAAAAGAAGAAGAAAGGGAATAGGGAGAAGCGAGAGAGAGAGAGAGAGAAGGAAGAAAGAACTGAGAGGAAAAGGGAAGAAAGAATGAAACAAAAAGAGAACGCCATAAGAACGCATAAGATTCACCTCCAACTTAGCATAAATCAAAAATATCCCAATATTAAAAATGGCTTCCCCTCAATCCAACTAGTTTTGTTCCAAGTCTAGCCAACGGTATCAGGAACGTTTATGGCCACAGTACTTGTGAGCTAAATGGTTAAAATAAATTATAAGAAATCACGAAGTGTGGCAATGGCATCCGTTGCAAAACGGAGGGGCATGGGCCATTCAACCTAGGCGATTTTCAGTCGGTGAGCTGAAGTGGTCAAGAAAAAAAGTTGGTAGGAAATTCGTCCTAGCCCCCGCGCCCCATAAACGTATAGGTCTACTGGCTCCCCTCGGTGGGCTAAGTACCATTCTTTCATTTGCATTACTATACTTACCCGTCAAAATACTTTTAAAATAGATAAAATCCAAGAGCCCCGTGGGCTGAGAACCAAACTGGACACCGCGGACTCTGCTACCTGTCCCCCACACACTTAAAGCATTGTCGCTTCCTCCGTGTATATAGTTCCTCTTCGGCAGTAACAAGCTTTATACAATGGCAGCATGCATACTGCCTTTACTTTGACTTGGTTACTATTTACCCCTCAAAAGGTGGCCATCTTGAAGAATCTGAATAGCTTAAAATCAAGATCTTCCGGGGCTCCACCCCTGGACCCCTTGCAGGGGATTTGCCCCTGCACCCCACCAGGGATCTTAAATCGGGATAGGCCACCCATTCAGGTTTGGTGTCCTTTGTCGTGTCAAGGAACTTGCGGCGTGCAGTTTACACCCCCCCCCCCCCCCCCCCCCAGACAAAATGTCTAGCGACGGTCCCGCGGCAGTCACTTTTCGAATCGTTCTGTGGAAAATGCACTGATCTTGAATGCCTTTCAAATGCGTGACTTCTTTTTGGAATATTGCAGTATAACTCTTTACAAACACAGCCTGAAAAGTTTACTTAAGTAACATTTTTCCTAAGGTTTGATAATCGAATGTCTATTCTTCTTCAACTTAAACAACGCTATAAGGCCAAAAAATGTTGTATGGAGTAACCCGCCTATACCCTAATTTTGAAAATCAAGCCCTGTACAAAAGTTTTTTTTTTTTTTTTTTTTTAATTATTGATTTTCAAAACTCTTATTTTTCAAGTGTTTTTAAACCCCCGATTATTAACCGATTTTCTCAATGTTTTTTGTGTTGTTTGTGTTCTGGCGTAACTTTTGCAACTTCTCTTAGATTTTCAATAATAGAGTCAAAAGTATCATATTAATAACATTAAAGAGACTTGTGTGATGATTGATGTAGTATGCATTATTTTAAAAAATCTTGCCCGCCTTTATACCCTTTTTGCACTGGCCCGTTTACATCCAAAGCAACACTTTTTTTGCCTTAATTAGGGAACAGCACGTTTGGTTATTTAAACACACACCATAAACAGTAATGGCATCGGTTATCACAGGTGTTATCAACTGAGTATGTAAATTGTTTTTGTAATGCCTTTTGAAAAACAAAGGTTGCAAAAATACGTGATTATTTCAATATCAAAGACGCACGCGCGCTTTTTTTATTTTCATATTATTAGTATATGTAAACGATTTTTTGTTATCTTACTAGAATAGTCCCATCTAGAAGGACCTTTTCCCCCCCCCCCATTCCCCCCCCCCCCCCGGTTCGTATTCCCCCTGTGACCTAGCCACCGAGCGTAGGTCACGGGGGTAGGGTCCTCCTATATGGACTACCTACATTAGAGGAAGATCACGCGCGCATGTGTACAAATCATTCGATTTATTTCCTTCTGCTCCTGGTTATGCGTGGCCATTCCATTCAGTGTCGAACTCTTATTGCTGTCTACATAATTAACATAACAGTCAAATACCAATCTACCATCCAAATTCCTTTCCAAATATGGAACTGTGTATGTACACTATCGCCACAGTCATCTTGCAGTTACTGTCATTTTCCCTATTCACAGTGCACACAGTGCATTCAATAGGCCTATGACCTGTCGCGCGTACTCTGCGCCTTCACGCATAGGACATGAGAAAACTCACGTCGTTGCGAGAAAGTGCTCAAGGGATGTTCTTGGTAGAAAAGCTCGAATTGTAGAATATATTATCATAAATAACATATGTGAATTTTATTTTGATAGAGTATTCAGAAAAATCCGAAAATGGTTAATTTATAAAGAGTGGTACGGTGGTACCGGGGTATAATACTAACTCTATGGCAAAAATCACCAGTGATTGCTGGGCTATTCAAGAGGGCGCCTTGACAAACGGTAGACCTATACGCTTCGTAGACGCTGAAACCAATAGAATCTTATTGTCTAACTTGTTAGGTAATTTGGGTTGACATCGGTGCTGAAAAAGATCCTAAACGACCATTTCTAACAAGGCTTCCAACATGTGTAAAAACAGGCCTTTTCACCAATGTTCATGCACAATTTTGTAGGTAATCGCTCATCCATGCATTCATTGATCAGTGATTGGATGGTGCCGTGTGAAGTGGGATTCATTTACATACGATCAAACTTATGAATGGATTCATGTCACAATGATTGGTTGGGTGAGCAAAGGTCGAGGCCCGTTTAAAGTGGACACTATGTGTAACTAAAGATAAAAAAACGCTCCCATTCCTTGTTACTTGCACTAACTGTCGGCCTAAATGGCAAAGTACAGCACAGTGGCCAATGGGACCCTGCGAATCAGCATTTGTTCATAACACCAAACCGCAAGATCGGAAGCAACAATCTGGGGAACAAGCTCTCCCAAGGATTCTAGTGAATCAACAGAATGCCTTTACCGATGCCCATAGACTTGTACAATTAAAATATTTATCGTTACACATAATTTATGTCGGTGTTTCAAGTGAATCTTAACACTTTTAAGTGTATAAGGGGGGGGGGGGGGTAATGATGGACAAACCATTTGTTTGTGTGTGTTTGTAACAAGTACAATTGTTCCCAAAAATTTTATGTAATTGCCTAAATTATCGTTGCGCAAATTGGTGGAGAAAAAATCAAATCGACAATGGCGTTATTATCTTAATTAACATAAAGAGAAAAAATGAAAAACATAAAAAAAATAAAAAAAATAATAATATTTAAATTATTTATCCAATCTCAAAACATTACTTGGTGGAAACTGCATTCTACTAATTATTCAATGCTCCTATTTGTATAATATTAATGCATATCCGATTACATGGCATAATTTCAGCAAGTATGATCACTACCAAATACTGAAAGATTTTAATATTTTGCCTCAAACAGTGAAAATTTTCAACACGAGAGACGTGTTTCGAATTTGTTGACGGTTTAATGTTATGCTGAACATGTCTTGTCTAATCATTGCGTTCATCTGTTAAAGTTCCACTATTTTGACGAGGGTATGCCGAAAGTAAAATTGGTTAAAATGGTAAATATTAACAAAAGACATTTTAAACAAAATCCACAAGAAAATACGAGTTTCCCGATGGCCTCTAGAGGGTATCGTATTGTCGTTTTTGCCATTAAAATAATATATAATGCTGCATGAACCTTGTCAGGGGAAATACTAACTTGTTTACAAAATGTAATAGACCGTATTCAAATCAATATGACGTCAGCCACCAGCCGTATGGTGGACAAGATGCATACATTCAGGATACATACATTAAGCATGTCAATCGATCCATGTTTAGCATTTGCACAGGGATCATTGACAGTGAAGTACTTAGTACTGGAGATGCGTCTATCTGTCCACAAACATAGCTGGCTATTGATACGGTATATAGTATCAACATTTTTGTGAATAAAATACTATAGGCAATTATACCGGCATGCAGTTTGGAAGATTGTTTTAGAGGGCCCGGGGCGGGGGGGTAGGGGGGGGGTAATCAGTGGAAAAAGGGTAGGTACTATGTGCGACGCTATGGGTCACATTTTCACGCCTCTAGAACAATGGGGCATTTTTCCCATCAGGCTATATAAGATGGGTACTGTTGAGGTCATGTAACTATAATAAATGGGGCCATTTTCAGTTATGGTCGGCATTTACTATGAAACTGGGTCAATTTTTCGATTTTCGTTAAAACACAATGAAATATACCGATTAACCTATCCACAAGACAAAGGATTTTTTTTAAAACCCCATCTTGTTATTGCAAATACCAGCAAGCGAGGATGCCGTGCTGGTAAAAATAAGATCAGAGCTATTGAAGCTGTAAATACCAGTAGACATGTTTTAGACCCTAACTTGGAAAAACAAAAAAGCTACTACCAGACAGTTGTACTAGATCAAGGTTAGTGTTAATCTAAAAAATTGCAGAAATGCCAACATATCACGACCTAATGTCTTGCCACAATTTTTCATGACATACTCGTTCGTCTGAATAAGACTGATGGATTGGAGATTTGAAGAATGAAAATGCTGACATTGTCATAATAAACTGAATCATGGGTTACCCCTCGTACTGTCCCTGAGTAGAACTTCAATGTGTTCAATATTTACGTAAGGATAAAAATCGTGGAGGGGGTTTATTTTGAGTTTATGTGCGTGAGACATTAAGCTGAGGTAATGACGATGTGGTGTACCGAATGAGCTTGAGGTCACAGGGTTGTTAACTACCCATCCTAAGCTACCTAGGAGAATTCCGTACCGGTTTGTTGGAGCCGTCTATATACCACGGACTCTCACCCACCGGATTCTGTTAGGTTTCACAATCTGAATCGAAACTGGGATTGGGGGATTATGTACGGAACTGCCAAAACAAAGGCTGGTAAACCTTGCTTGGTGACTTCAATCGTACTGATATTAGGCCATTATGCATGAGTAACCGTGATACGGTGGTTGGACAAGCAACCAGAGAGAACGCATTTGGGATTTGATTTATATATGATTTACGAGTTATACAGTCGCTAATGTAAATCTACCCAAGCCGCACCCCCCCCCCCACACCCCCTCACTTAGGGCGTAGTGACCAACCCATTGGTCCAGCTGGTTGCCGAAACAATCTAAATGCATTAACACTAAGCAAGTAAAGAAAAGTCGGCCTATTAAGGACTCTAGTTTAAGGTCTTTGGTAAAGGATACAGAGTCAATCTGGTCCACTGTCTACGAGGTTGATGATTCCCCAGTCCAAGGCCGACGCTTCTACCAAATAATTAATGACGGTATCGACACCTTTTTTACAACTAAAACTGTCAGACTATGTGCTAGTGATAAACCATGGGATGACTGACGTGTCAAGACCCTCATAAACAAAGCAAAGGCATTGGCCAAGGGAGATAAAAATACCTGGACCAATCTAGAAACAAGTAATTCAGAGAGATAAAGAAAGCTAAAGTTGCATTATAATGTCCATATGAGTCAGAAGACTCCAAATGACTGATGCCAGGTAGGTGGAACAAGGAGATTAGGCATCTGGCTAATATGAAAAAGTCGGACACAACTATTCATATCTCTGATGTGAGGCTACTGACCAATTGTGGGTGTTGCAATGTATTAATCAGTTTTATCCGGTTTCCTAACTCAAGAAGAAAATGAAGCTGGAGATCTCCCAGGCATATTGCAACCACTGTGCAACCTCCCCAGATTCAACCATGGGAGATTTATGACGACCTTAGTAGGTCATCAAAGTTCCAAAGCAGGGGGGGGGCTGATAATATTCCGCCACGGTTACTAAAAGAATTCGCTTACGAGCTCAGCGAACCGGTAACTGATATTATCAATACTTCCCTCACCCAAAGTAAAGTCCCGGACAGTGGAAGGAAGCCAGTGTAATCCAAGTCCCTAAACAGACTCCGCCCTCAATTGATAAATTGCGTCCAGTATCATTGACTTTTAATGCATTGCAAAGGTTGCTGAGGGCAGAGTGTGAAATGGATTGTGAGGCCAGTAATCCTCATATTGACGAGACAATGGTAACAGAAGGGATTGTTCAACCACCAAACTGTTTAATTGACGCCTATCACCACTGATGTCAGTGCGAGAAGTCGAAAAAATGTTGGCCATTCTGTGCTAACCGACTTCTCAAAAGCTTATGACCTGATCGTAACAATAAAAATCATTGTCACAAAGCTTCTTAAGCTTGGTGCACCCCCTTGTCTTGTACAGTGGGTGATTGACTTTCTCTCTGGGAGAAGACCAACAACAGGGTTAAGTATAAAAATGTATATGCTGACTGGGTGGAATTAGTTGGAGGTGTATACCTCAGGGCACTATCATAGTGCCTATCGCCTTTTTAGCTATGATCAATGACGCTCTCACCATTTTTGCCAACAAGAATATAAGGTGTGGAAATTGTCGATGATCTCACGATTGGTGAAATAGAACTAGGGGTGATGACACCGAGGTTACAGGTGTGTTTGGACGAATTTATGAATGTCTGTCACGAATAAGCTAATAAAATCCATCCAAATGCCAAGCCATGTGCATACATTTTGGTTAGAGAGACCCCCCTGGGGTTGATCTGCATATTTCTAATCATAAATGGCAGTTGTTCAGAAAGTTAAGTTAGGTGGTAATCATTCAAAATGACTTGCAGTGGCACAGTCAGGTAGAGAATCTGTAGTTCCAAGCTAATGGGAAAATGTTTATGTTACCTAAACTGAAAGAGTCGGGGTTTAAATCAGATGAATTGCTATCTGTCTAAGGGCTTAAAAGACGATTTTGGGTCGCAGCCCCTATGGCACGCCGGTCTACCCAGAAGTCAGGTGAAACGGGTGGAGGGAATCCAGAGGCGTGTCTGTGAGATTGTCTTAGGTAGAGAGTATAGATCTTACTCTGATTCCCTCACAACATTAGAACTGGGGAATCTTTATCATTTTAAACCCCGTAGAGAAAAACTGTGCAACAATTGCACTAACCGACACATGCATCTGGAAGGTTTCCACCTGGTGCCCGCCTCCGGACTTCGATCGTCAATTGTCCGTCGCAACCCCCATAAATGCAACGATACAAGTGGAAAACAAAGTATATAAGGACCCAGCCCAATTAAGTTCCTGGCGGATCTCGTAACCAAAATAATTTTTAAATCTAGCACAGTCCTTTTCTATCTTGACAATATTTAGGTGGGTTCTGTGTAAGTGAAGGATAAGTATAATGATAAGGATTTGCTGTGCAATCTTGAGGGCGTGAATTAAGATGTTAGGGTGTGATGGTGTGTGTGAGTGTGTCTGTGGTTTGTGGAGCGCAGGTGTTGTATAGATTAGTGACATTGTGTGTTTGGGTTAGTGGGTGACATATTTGGCAGTGAATGTTTATGGTAAGTGGTGTGAGTGTGTGTGGGGGTGGGTCTGTTTGTGTTGTCTATGGGGGTTGTTGGGGTGTGTTTGTTTCCCTATTTGTCGTTGTATGCGATATTTTAAAAACACAAGGTGGCAATGGTTTTGTTCATACTGAGGAGTGATGATTTTTTTTTTTGAATTATATTGGTCGGTATAATTGATTTAAATGTTTAGCTCTTTAATGTAAATCATACAGCAGTCAGCTGTTTCGGCTATGTGATGCGTTGTTTAATGAAACCTGAAATATAATAATATAATTTTATTTGTTTGTTGATTTATGTTTTTTGAGTATTTTGGGAAAAGTTACAATGAAAAGGTGCCGATTTTGCTTAGATTACTATGAACAATGGTGCCGCAAATTGCACAGCCAACATTAAAGGCGTCGAAATTTCGGAACCAACATATAATGGGTCATATTTTTTGACAATTTGGTCACTATAAACATGGCGATTTTTTTTACCCGGTGACGCACACCCATATCCAATTTTGGGTCGAGTACCCCCACCCCCAACAGGTGAGAGGGAAAGTACCTAACTTGTTTACAACGTTAGAATATCCTCCTTTTTGATTAAAAAGTTATTTTATGTCTTGCCATGTAACTTTGAAGACAAATTCTAACGGGGGGAAATACCTAACTGTTACATGGTATAGGCTCCGCCATATCTGCTGTGTTAAAAACTTGTGAGTCTGCATGTAACTTTTGAGACGATGTCAAAAAGACCGTACAATGTTTGCAAACGAAGTATAGAATTTCCCACATAAATTTGTAAACTAATTAGGTACTTTCCCTGTTAGAAATCTTCACAAAAGTTGCATATTAAGTCAATTGTCTTTTCACTAAATCTTGTCGGCGTCCGAAGTGTATTATAAAATATACAGCTTTGCTTATACAAAACTGAAATATATCTATTTGATATAATACCTTGAGGTGTTTGTATGCGTAAAAACTGCGGACTTAACACAGTAGGAACGCCAACGACGAATATAGCCGCGCGTTAGAAGGTCCACTTTTTAGGGTTCGAACTTTGGGAGCGGCATGAGCACTTCGTGGGTCGAGGAAAACGATATTTTTTCGGGCGGTTTTCATTAGCAATTTTAATGATTAATATTAACACAGGAGAGGACAATTATTGCCACAGAGCACAATAAGTCTTAAATTGACTGTTTTGTTATAAATATACACATTTTAATCGGCTTTCTACAAAGTCGATATAGGGCACATTTAGTCATGATTCTTGCTGTCGAATTCCAGCTGAATTTTGCATGTTTATATTTTTAAGTACCTGCGAAGTGCATATTATCAAAATGAATGACTCATTTTTAGATGATGAGATTAAAATATTGGTATATTTCATTTCGATAGATTTATGATGTAATGACCCTTGTATAAAATTCAGTTTGAATAACACGTGGTCAAAATGATAGTTTGACAGATAGATAAATATAGATAAACTCGATACCTATAGAGTTGGATCTATCGTTCCTAACATACCGCCTTGTGAGATCAGTTAGCAAGCTCGCATGCAAGCAGATACGTAGTTACGGGTTCGAGTCGGACGGGAGCATATTTCTTTTTCAACACCTCTGTGCGAAGACAATGTCAAGGTTTAATTTATATTATATCAATTTATTATTGTCATGATCTTATTTGGGTGGGCATGAGGAGTAGGCTGATTTTCGTGAGGAGCCTTTTCCCTTCCAAGCAGGTACCGCCACGTAGAATGAGCAACCTTTACGGTTATTCCTGTCAAGTAAAAATCTGACGAAATAATCAATATGCACATGTGTAGAGTTGAATGGTATATAGGCCTTAATTGATTTCTTTCATCAAGTCTTACACCAAGGATACACCAATGTACCATCCACTGCCGGAGCCTCATTCAGTCATCATTACTTTTTTCTTATCTTTTAGAGTGCATTTCTTCCTGTAAAACGATACAGTTTCCCAATAAAATTACTAACAACTTAACCACCTATTTTTTTCCTTCTGAAAGTTTTCCAAGAGACACAAATAAAAGCTCGGTTTTCTTCTAGCGTCAACAACATTTCTGCACGAGGTTCGTATCTACAAGCGTCATGCTTGCGTGTCATTCATTGTCACGCATGCAAACACCTTTCAGATCGAAAACAACAACATGCGAATGGCTGTCTTAGCATACCATAATTTACGATTTTTTTCAGACAAACTAATGTACATCAAGATCTAACTCTGTAGTATTTTTCGTTGATGGTAAATTTTCATGGGCCTAAACATGTTCTTCTTTTTGTAGTTCGTGACTCTGACTTTCGCCCATTTTGGTACGTATTTTCGGCGTGTTTAGCTTTTAATTTTCTCGCACGAAATGCACATAATCAATTTCTACAGGAAATCAAAGTTTAGTATCTTATATGCGTGGTAAGTTACATAAATTGAACCGAAAATTTAATATCATTTCGATATTTAAATTTTTCTTAGAGTACTCGCACTCGCAAATCTGAGCGCTGGATTAAAAATTTTGTGACGTCATACCGGGGGTCACCTCCTATAAGAAATACCGGAAGTAATGCCACTGGCGTTCCTACTGTTAATAATTTGACATTTACTCAAAGTTTATTGAACAGTCAGGATTATACAGCTAGGGTTGGCTTGTTTTTTAGCCTGTATAATGTCTTATATTGTAGTAAAGGGTTACGGTTCTTTAAACTTTCTGTTTGGTCATTATAGGCATATATATTTGACATTTACGCAAATAGGTCAAGTACTGATGGAGAGCTTGCAAGTTGATCTTCCCAATTAAGCTGATTAGAGTTAACGACTTTCAAAAGTGCATTGCTGGCACTGTGGGAGTGCTGGTGACCTCAATATTTCACTGCCTCTGCACACAAGGTTAATAGGTGTAAAATCTTTGCTCAGTCCAGCTGAAATATTACCCAATTACCAGTAGGCCTACTTAGAGGTGGTGTAAAATTAAGTATATTTGGATATGGATTATTTTTAGTTTTTGTCATTATAGTGTAAACCATTAGATTTCATCATTCACTTTTCGAGCCTTATCCTGTGAAATCCAGATGCTATTTTTCAACATGCCGAACATTTAGCATAAAATGGGAAACGCAATAACAAGGTCAAGTAAGGTGTAACCCATTTAAAAAACTACCGGAAAGTGCGAAATGTAAGGACGGAATCGGATTTCCAGCATTTTCACTCATCCTGAGTTTTGTGATATATTTAGATCATTTGATTATGGGCAATGCAATTGCCTAATAGATACGTTTAAGAGTCTAATAGTTCAAAAGTACACTCGCATCATGTCATTCAATACTTCCGACTCATATGTTAAGCAAATATTTGTCTTTCGTTTTAATACGAATGCTTGGAGGGCACACTTGTCATTTCTAAAAGAATGTCTTCAATGTCTGTTATATGCAGATGATAATTATAATGTATGAGAGTGCAGGGGGTCTTCAATCTGCCTTGAATAAGTTATATGATTATTGTGAAAAGTGGAAGTTAACAGTTAACATTGGTAAAACTAAAATTATGATATTTAATAAAGGTGGTAAAACAATAACCACTACATTTTTTCACTTTGGTAATTCTATTTTAGAGATAACTAATGAATATTGCTATCTTGGTATTATTTTTGTTCCTTCTGGGTCTTTTTCCAAAGCCATGATTAAATTAAAACAGAAAGCTTCTAAGGCCTTTTTCAAAATTAGAAACAGCTAATATGATTCGCAAAGTAAATGCAGTTTAAAATTGTTTAATACACTGATTTTACCAATAATAAGCTATGGCTGTGAGGTTTGGTCTCCTTATCTACTTAAAAATCTTAATGACAATAATTTTGTTAAAATATGTGATAATCAACCAGGTGAAATTTTACATCTTAAAACTTGTAAACTCATTTTAGGCGTTCATCGCAAGTCTTCTAATCATGCAGTTAGGGGAGAATTAGGTAGTTATCCAATCTTAATTTTCATGCTAACCCTTGCAGTTAAATATTGGTGGAAGCTAAATGATTTATGCTATAAAGGTAGCAATTCCACTGTGGTTAATGCACTCATAGACAACAGAAAGTGTGTAACTCACTCATGGTCTACACATATAAAACAATTGCTATCTTTAATAAATAGACATGACATTTGGGATAGACCTAATCTGGCAACCACAACAACTATTTCTAACATTGTCACTAGTGGTCTTAGGAATATTTATAATACGCTATGGTTAGATATTATTAGATTGCCTCAAGGTAAATTGAGAACTTATGCCCTTTTTAAGAAGGAATTACTTTTGAAACTTATACTGTCTTAACTTAACAAACCTCAAAAGATCTGCTCTTTGTAAGTTAGAATAAGTGCGCACACTTTCATGATTGAAAGAGGACGTTATTATTTTTCTGCCCAAAAATTACCTGTTGAAAAAACGTATCCATTTCAAATTTTGTGAACGTGGTTTCATGAGATGAATTCCACTTCATTATGGCTTGCAAATTATATACAAGGTTTCATCGGGATAAATTATTTTCTCAATTAGTGATATTGCTCATCTGATTTGTTTGATGAAAAATCGGGTTTTTAGGTTTTAATTAAATTATGTGTACTACTGACTATGATATTTCTTTGTAGCCAGGATTGATTTGTTTAAAGATGCTTTTGAAAAGAAAGATCTAAAATTGGTTAATACTTAGGTTTTAAACCACTTGTTTTATCTTGATAAAAATTGTATGTAATAAATGTTAATATTAAATGTTTTTATGTTTGTTTGTTATAATTGATTAGTATTTAGAAAGAAAACTTGTCTACTGTATATATCCTTTTTGTAAATGATTATACCATTTTTATTGGTGAATGTCAAATAAATAAACTCCTTACTTCTCCTTACTTATAAAGTCTACATGGACTGCTCGATATATCTTCGAGAACTTATTCACGCGGCAAAGCCTACACGTTCTATAACCTCAATAAGTCTTATTATGGTCGTCGCGCATTTTCTTCTGCTGCAGGAAATATGGAACAATCTCTTATGGAATAAAAAATTTCACGGACTGTTGACCAATTCAAATGCTCTGTCAAAACATACCTTGTTTAGCCTTAACTACAGTTATTTCATACTTTCATTTTAACAATGGTACTTAATTTCTTTATTTTTGTTACTTGTTGGTTGTTATTCCATTTACAGTGTGTTTATGCAGCGCATTGAGACTTCATGTGTATTTACATGCGCTTTATACGCATGGTTGTATTATTATTAGTAGTATTACCAGGTCCGTGCTCCCCTGTTAGTAAAGACAATATTCCAGACAATTGATAACGGGGCTGATATGGCCTCGCATTTGTCTTGCTTTCACTCCACGGTTGCATAATGGTCTAAGTAAATATTTTCTATTGCATTTTATTAACAAACGTTGACCAAATTTTCATAAAAAGACATTATTTTCTGAAAGCCAATTGATGTTATGCCTGATTATCAAAAAACCAAATTTACGATCCACAAGGTCCCCTGTTTATTCGAAATCTGGAAGGAAATTGTTGTTGGCTTATAATTTAGGTTTTATTCCCCAAACGGGAAAAAGTTCCTTTTTAGAGATTGTTTGTTCCATGTATTAATGAAACGTTTTTGTTCTTTTGTTTATACTTTTTATAACGACGATATATTTAAAATAAATGCTTAAAAACACGAGCCAAACGTATTTTGAGCGTATAATACAACAAATTGCTGCAACCACATCATCATTTCCCTTTGTCTCTATGTCTTTTTTCACATTCTGGCCCGGGAGTTCTGGAATGTTTAGCATTTAAACGAGCACAATACCAATAACTCAAACACGTGTTATATCTCCACTTTTTATTCGATTGTATTAAGGCTGGTTTAACCACACACGCTACAATGTATTTTGTCAATTTCATTATCTGACGGCTATATTTGAGGAAGTAAAAAGGGGGCCTAGACTTCCCGACAGACGTTTTTTTGTGTCTGTTTTGGAATGCTAAATACGGACCTTAAACAAATATTTTTTCCTAACATTTTCGAAAAAATTCAATCACAGAAACATGTTTGTGTTGTCGGGAACTTGTCAGATACTAAAGCAGAACGGGCGCTTGTTTATAATGACTTTACTATTCTTTTTGGTTTTTTCTGCGCGTGTACTGACCACAGAAAAAAAGCTGGCGGTCCAAAAAGTAGAAAAGAAAACGGTTTCAGCGGGCGGGTCATTACAAACATCGTGATTTGGGGTTTACAAACCCTTTATGCCGTGTAAACCTACCATTTTTAGTAAAAAATATGTACCATTTTTGAGTGCAACTTCCGAAATTCATAAAAAAGACGCAATCGACCCTTCTTAAATCTTCCGTCGTTGTCCCCCATAGAATTCTTATGTTTTCACACCGGCGACGAAAAAAAAATACCATCTAATAGAGTCAAAAGGATTAAAAAAAAAAAAAACAAAGTTTCTAAACGTTGTGAATTTAAAGCGAACTACGAATTAAAAAATATACATCTTGGCTTCAATAACGAGGTGACGATGACAATGAGATGATTCATGAACCTACCTAACATTTGCGTTTTTTCTACTAACTGCAGTGCGTAGAAATGTTCATGCTCCATGCATGCATCAAAACCATCGAAATACCCGGGCAAAAATACTTCTACTACAAGAATTCTAAAACATGCATTGTAAGGCCGTTTCAATAAGGCCCTGCAAGGTCTGTCAGCTACAAGTGTCTGTTGGCCTTTCCAACTTTGCTATAACCACCCCGTAAGCTATACTCTGGATAGACACAGGTCAGTTTATTGGAATGTGCAAAGTTCCTGCTGCGCCAGCTGCTACTTTTAATTGGTCTAAATTGGTGTGGTAATTGAACGAGTATGATAGGACACCGAGGTACCTCGGTGTTAAAATAGCCAATAGCTTAGAAATGTACTTCTACTGTTTGCGAAGAAAGGAAAAAAAACAAACAAAACAAAAAAAACAATAAATATGGGCCATTGCGTAAATGTTTACGATATTTCCTTTGTGGTGACGTCGCATGGGCATGATAACCGATATAACGTACTGAAAGAGTTTATCTTGAATTAGGTTAAAACCGTTGTGTGTGCCCCAAAAGCACTGACTGTATATTAATTTTATAATCTTGACAAACCGTGTTCCAAAAAAAACAAAAAAATCTTGATAAGAACGCGAAAGACTCTGGGTAGAGGATGACTCAATTCGCTATGTGTGCCACGAATTTAACCATTGGGTTATAAACCACTAACTCACATCATAGTCTATGGAAAAAATGGCATGTTATTTCACATTTAAAACTCTCACAAGGAAATAGAAAAATATCACATGAAAATACAAGCTAAAATCATCAAATAACCAAATTTCAACATATGGGGTCAAAAATTTTTAGTTCAGCGAAACACCAAACTCGCGGCACTTCCTCGCTCAGTACAAGATGCTCGATAGTCGCTGCATCTATAGTAAGCAAATGGATGTGAAATTGCTGAGCGCCGGGTAAATTCTCTCTAATTTAATGTCCAAAAATGCCATAAACATCTATCTACAATGTCAATCAGAAATTCTATCACTTTCTTAATATACAATGCATATATAAGTCATGTTAGACATTTTAAGCAATTTTACAGATGCCATTCAAAAAGTAGTCCACCCAAGATCATTTATGCTTACGGTAGCCAGGGTAAGTGGTGTATAACCAACCATGGTTACTGTTCCGATTATAAATGCCATAGTTTTGCGTTGTAATCAAAGTGATAAGTGGCTCCTACCAAAGATAGCGTGAGCCAGTTTTGACCTGGCAACAGTCTTATTCTAACGTGTCTACTACATCAGCGAAACTATACTTTTAGTTTTCAACGCTGGCTTCTTTATCACGAGGAACCCATACCACACCACGCAGGTTTATGGGAATTAACATGTTTTGCCAGGCTTCCCTTTGCTAAATCTACCTTTTTGATAGGTTTTTGGGGGTCTTTACTGCTAGTTACAGCAGAAAACCTTCTGCATCAATTTTGGTCCCCCAGGTGTACTAGTAATTTTCATAGATAGTGGACTATGTCTACTTTACGAGATGAAACTAACCCACCCGTCGCTACTCTGTAAATTGTCCAATAGTGGTGAGAAGGTAGACATGGTGTGGACAGTAACCGCAGTAGACCCACACTACTCCGTATATACCTCCGCGGTAACTACTCGACCGTCTGGGAATTAGTAGCTGCAATGAGGGCGCTTGTTACGGCATCACGGAGATGACACAAATGATCTGAATTTTTTATATAACAACAAGTATTTTATTAGTTTTGATTTACAATGTATGGGTTCGGAATGAAAGCCAAAAACAATCCCAATGGTGATCATACATTTAATAATGTCTTTAACAATTATAAAATTATACTTATTGTATAAATTTCGACTTTATGTGGCGACTAATGTCCAGAATTTAAGAGGCGTTATAGTTCTGTCCTTCAAATCGAGTATCCCAAAGGAGTCTTGCACAACTTCTAGGATGATAGTTCCAAAGGAATCTCTTCACAAAATATATTTCCCTTCTCCAGATTAAATGGGTCCCCGCCCTCAACGTACACCATATTCTCCAGTTTAAGGTCCGTCTGTCCGTCGTAAATGTCCACTTTCGACCCCACAAAAATAGAATCATTTTTAATCTTTTTCAAGTAAAGACATAGAGTTTTTGTTTACACTTGTTAACACCGTGCATCGTCTCATTAATACCACTAGGAATTTAATTTTTGTTCTTTTTCTTTGCATTTTTTCTTGTAAATGCCTCTAGGGATTCGGGTGGAGTATTAAATTAAATGTTTAATTTTGTTAATTTTAAATGTTTCCTGTATTGGATTGAGCACCTCTTAATTTCCAAAAAATTCGCTGTAATAATACTGTGCTGTTAATACGCCCCCCCATACTTGTAGTGGTTGAGCACTCTCGACTATTTGTGGTACAGTACAGACTATTTTTGCCAGTAATGCCTTAATCGTGACACTATAGCATGTATATACATTCATGTCTTTTGGATAAGACACGACCAAGAAATATAATCCTTCTGAAGATCGGATATCCCAGTGGTGGATCCTGGGGAAAAAAGGGGCGCGTTCCCCCTCCCGGCAAAAAAATCGAAAGAAGAAAAAGAGAAAGGAAGAGAGAGAGAGAAAGCGAAAATGAAAAAGAAAGGCAGAAAGAAAAAAATGAAAGCGAAAGAAACTAAGAAAGAAAAGGCAAGCAAAGTGGCAACAACCAGGCGCGTAGCTACCATAGGGACAGAGTGGACAAAGTCCACGGGCCCCGAGAAGTTAGGGGGCCCAAGAGATTGGAGAAAAAAGAGGAGGGAGAAAGAGAGAAAAGGAAAGAGAAAAAATAGAGAAAAGGAAAGAGGGAGGGAGAGGGAGGGAGGGAGAGAAAGAGAGAGAGAGAAGGGGAGAGAGAGAGAGAGGAGGGAGGGAGAACAGGGCCTAATGTTATCACGCTGTATTTATCAGGGGCCCTTCTAGAATGCTTGATACCGGTAGGCGAGAGGCCCTATCTTTAAATGTCAATGTACGGCAAGTTTTACTTGACATGATACGCGAGAGGCCCTAACTTTAATGTCAATGTAGCTAAGTCTTCATTTAAATATAACCACGGGCCATTTACCAGGGCCCCTAGATATCAAATCATAATGGCATTGGATTCAGTGACCCTTGTTATGGGCCCCGCTGTAGTGGCTTTTGTGGTGGATTCTGTACTTAAATGTTGGATCCTTTCTGGGCCTATTTGATCCAAAGGCAAATTCTGACCTGCATGCTACTAATTAATGTTTAACACTAGTTTTTCTAGAATAATGTGAAATTGGGGGACCGAAAGATCTAGAGAAAAAACAAGAGGTTGGAGTAAAAGAAAGGCCCTGGAGGGCGTTTGAAGACTAAAGCATACTTTCGTTTAGCATGGATTCAGAGACTTTGAGATTTGCATGGATTTTGAGATAATTTAGCAGCAATTTTATCTGTATGCACAGTCCATTTTAACTGTGGATCAAACCACATGCCTAAATATTTAAAGGCGTAAACAAGCTCCAAGTTTTCATGTTTAAGACGAATATCAAGGGTGGTATTTCTCACTTTTTGGTGAGATCCAAACAACATCACCTTGGTTTTAGAGGCGTTAATAGTAAGTTGTTAACATGCATCCAATCAGCAATTCTAACAAGCTCCCTGTTAAGAACATTTTTCAATGTCAGACCTAGATTTGGATTTATACATGATGGCTGTATCATCAGCATAAAGAGCAACCCTGCTTTCAGTAAGGACATCAGGCAGGTCATTGATTAAAATAATAAAAAGTAAAGGGCACAAAATGGAGCCCTCTGGCACACCAACACTCACCGGCAATAGGTCCGAGCTGATGTTGTCAATTACAGTACATTATTGGCGGTTACTAAGGTAGTTCAAAAACCAATTCATTACCTATGACACCATGATGTTTTAACTTAGATAGAAGCACCTGATGGTTTACAGTGTCAAACGCCTTTTTTAGATCTAAAAAACCGGTAATATCCCCATTATCCATATTATGGAGTAGGTAATCCGTTACATCGGTGATTGCAGTCAAGGTGGAATGCTGCTCTCTGAAGCCTGATTGGTTTTTACACAGAAGTGCGTTTGTTTGTAAATGCTCATAGACCTGTTTATGAATGGCCCTTTCAAGGATTTTAGAGATCATATCCACCATGAGTTTTGTTCACATTACTTTTCTTTTCTCAATAAATGATGAAATATACAGTCAAAATTATTGAACTCACAGTAGAACCTCAAAGTTTATTTTAATCGCGAAAGAGGTCACCTCAATCCAAACTGGGTAGACATTTCATATAGAAGTCCCAAGTATACAAATGAGGTATTGCCATTGATTCCGTCCTGCGCTACTTAACAATATCATACCGAGCATGACGGAATCAATGGCAATACCTCATTTACGTACTAAGGGATTCTATGTGAAACGTGTACCCTAAACTGGGCGGGGATAACGAGTCTATAACGCCTGACATCTTTTCAGCTGCATGGACAGTAACAATGGCTCGGCAGTTCCAAATAAACAAAGGGGAATCTGAAGTGCTTTGTCCGCTGAATACCAGGTGGATTTACTTATCAATAACGCCACTATTTACTTGAGTCAATGCAGCATAGTGTATGTCCCTTGATCACTGATATTCAGAAAAGAAATTGAGATGGCATTTTATTCATTTTCATGAAAACGTGCAACCTTTACAATTGCCATGCCTAATAAATGGTAATTATAATATTTATTATTATTTAAAATGTGAAAATGGTTTACTTCTGCGAAGTATATATGTAATCAAAATGAACAATTTTTCCTTTGATCCCATGGCCAAATAGGCCGCTTGCATTATAAGCCAGGTGGCCTATGGTAAAAATGAAAACGATAAAATCAGAGTGAAAAATGATGAAGGAAACAGTCGCCACCACTGTGAAGATGCAAGATAAATAACATAGGGGCCCTAGTCGGTGTTTTGTCCACGGGGCCCCGAACATGCTAGCTACGCCACTGGCAACAACACAGTTTGGTATCCACTGGTACGTCCAGGGGTGGACAAAAGGGGAACACTAAAAAAACAAATGAAAAAAAGAGGAAAAGAAAGTGATTTTACACAAAATTCACAGAAAACCTGGGCACCATGGGAGAATAATGTTTGTCATTGAATGGTCTCCCCAGGTTGTAAATAAAAACGAATAAATAAATAAATAAACCGGTAGTCAATTCTTCTGAAAAATAGCTTCCAGTTTCATTCTCGCAATTGGAAATCTGGTAAATTTACATAAAGTAGGTAAATGACGATATTTCACTGAGATATTTTTTTTTTCAGTTTCTCTGAAAACACTTTGCGCAAGATTTACATATAATACTCGAAAATACTCTAAATTATTGGGTATTTGGTATTTGGTAATGATGACAATATGAAGTATCAACTATCATTAATAAGTCGAGAGTGTGGCAAGAAAGTAGTATCGTTGGCTAAACATTGGCCCAATTGCAATTTTATGATTGGTTCGACATTGTCAGAATGTTGGACCATTGTGACAAAACAAAGTCGGCCCAATGTCTTTTGCCAACAGTGGCCCAATGTTGGGGCTGTCATTGGCCCGACACTGTCCCAATATCGTATTGTCATCTGGGTACTCGCCAATAAAAGGCAAGCTTTTCTATTAAAAAATTGTTTTTTTTTTTTTTTTTTTGCTTCAAAGGCAATAGCAAAAGAGTCTTTAGCTCATGTACGCAGCAAAATAATTATAAATACTGATATTACTGGGAATCACCTTGCGCGAGGAAGTAAGGCAATATCCCTTCTATGCATCTTTTTTTTTCAAAAAGTTACATAGAGAAATAAAATAGTGTTTTAATCAAAACAATGAGGATAATGGTGGTCTTGATAATTGGAAAATAGTACGAAATCCAACAAAGTAATTAAGAGCATTTTGCGAAGTTTTAACCAGGATGTTTCTGTGGCATGGCTTAACCAGGTGGCTGAAATAAGTGAATTGAATTCTTTGCAAGGAAACTATTAATGTCAGCTCATCATGGATGGGTAATCATGAATAGATTGCCATGCCATCTCCCATTGGTCTTGACCAGTTGACCAGTCAAGCAACATGTTTAGATTATAAGTATGGATGACTGATGCATTTGACACGTGGAACTGCAGAAGGGAAGAGAGAGATGTTTTGATTTGCACAATTTTACTGATGATGTTTTTGTTTCTCATTTTCAGGTAATTAGTAGAGTGTGCAAGGTCTTTATGACCGATTTCAAAACTGTACAAACGAGTTTACTAGTTAAAAAAATAAAAAGATTGAAATTGTTGCCGTACATTAAATAGTACAGACCCTTATGTCAGTTCGTTCAATTTTTGTGTTAAAAGCGAACTTAAAGTTGGTTTTGTCTCTTGTGGGGACATAAAATGCAAAAAAAAAAACATGTTGCCATTTTTTCTGAAGGGG
>JAMKCH010088449.1:0-59292 GCA_023653785.1 Ophioderma brevispina
GTTTGAACTACATGTTTTAAATTTTAATTAAAAAAAAATTAGTTCTCTGATTGACATTGAGTCATTATCCATCCACCTTATTTAAAATGGTAAGGACTTACACAACTGACCTTGACCGTCCTTCAAGGTAACCTGCATGCATTTCCATTTCGTGTCTCTTGAGTCTGCTACTTTCACACCTCGCCCTACTTGTTTGTATAATTCACCAGAATGAACTCCATTTATAGACTATGTATGACCTCGTCAAGTGCAAGGGGAAATGCTTACAGGATGGGGATATCAGAATTGACTTTTGTGTCAAAAAATCAAATTTCCTGTTTCAGTTGAGAGAGTAATTGATGAAAAGTGTGTTTCGTGGCATGCTCCTACTATGGATCAAGGTACTGCAACTTTGTAATGGTGCCTTTTTGGCTTACCAAGTAAGTCTATAAGAGAGTTCTGGGTGATAGAATCAATATTTCATCAAACTTTATTTCCCATTACTCCACAGTATGAAAACAAAACAGTTACGGAGGAGTTGAGCAAAGGTCTATAGGGCCCCAAACACTCAACCCCCTTGGAAACATTAACACAAAGAAAACGGGCATAACTATCAAGAAACGCACAGAAGGTGTTACACTTAACACTTGTACACTTCTTGTTAGACTAAAATCATCGTCAATACTCTTGGTTCTGTAGTCTTCTGGCGACCTTGCATGCGTGTTAGTAGGTCTCTACCAAGAAACGGAACCATTTTTGCACATCAAGGTCTAATTAGATATACCCCACATGTGCTTATGTTGTAGTCCTGGATGGTTATTTGTGGCTATAGTGACCTTGACACTCTGCAGTTCTTTTAGCAATGCCCTTGTAATTTTACACTAGGTATATATAGGTAGTGCTAACCATAGTTTGTCACACATGGAATGTTACCTCTTAAATTAGAAAGTTATTTTCTTTGTATGACAACTAAAAAATTCTTTTTTCCTTTGGATCCAACTTCATTTTGTATAAACTATTGTGTATGTGTACATTGTGTGTGTGTGTGGTTGCATGTGTGCATGTGCTTGTGTGTTGTGAATGGAAATTAAATGTTAATGGTAAAAAATGTGGGCATAAATTAAAAGTTTCCAAATGTGGGTATGACAGCAATACAATTAAATGTACAGGTTGGGGGGGGAGTTCTCAACTTGGGAGGAAGTATGGTTTGTACCACTTATAAAGTCCCTCATTTTCAGACTCTCTTTCAGTTTCTCACTAAGGATATATAGAAGGATGGTGGCCTAGCCAGCCTGTATATTCAATGTTCGTTATGAAGCAATTACAATGAATGGGCTATATTAGCGCGGCAAAATTGGATTTTTCCGGGCTATACTGCGAATTGTCCCACAATGCCAACACACACCCACACAATTTATAAACCAACATGGTGTTACCCCAAGGACTAGATTTATTACGGGCAGTGCAGGTAGGATTGTCAGCGAATTTTCCGATTCTGAGAGATTTTCAGCTTTAGGACTTTAGTTAATATCATGTCCATAAGCTTGAAATTAAGCCTACATCGTGTCATGAATAATGTGCATGTCAAAGAAGCCGAATGCGAAAAATACGGCAGAAACATTGTCTTCCTGTTATTTTTCTTTGCCCTAAAAAATACTGGCCCAGCTTGGCCAGCGTTACAACTTATTCAGTCACTTCTGAACCTTTCTACATCGTTTTAAAGTGTGAAAAACCCCCGGTCTTGCCCGCAAAATATAATTAATGACGCTATTTAAAAATTAGTCCTATTTTGGTCATTGCGGTAGATATGGCGTGAAAGATTTTTGTATTGTCGAATTTAACTCAAGTCCAAAACATCGGGTTTTTGCGCGACTAGCAACACAAGTGTAGAAATTTAAAAATGGCCGCAAGAACTCGATGCTGCCCTGGAAGACCTGCAGAAATATCTCTCTACAAGACTTCCGCGTAGGGCACGTCGGTCATTTTCCGATATTTTTTGATAACGATGATCATCGCCGATGCAAGAGTCGCTACACATATGCATCAAGCCCTCTTTCAAGAGCGTCTCAAGTGGACAGTTCTTCACTGGACAATGCGTAGGACGTCTTTAGACCCTTGACAGATCAGATTTCTGGGATCACCCTCCTTCTCTATATAACCTCTCTGGTTCCAGTGAACCCCATTTTAGGACCATTTCCTGAACCCTACTTTTCATGTCCACAGCCACATTCACCAAATTTTTTTTTAAAACGCCCTCAAAAAGGAGCTGGGGATTGAGGGAGATCGCAGCTTATTTTCTTAATTTCTGACAACCTAGTTTCGGAGACCCCCATTTTTTGGGCCTTTGGGCCGTACGTTTTATATAATAATCGATTCGCGTTGATCGTTTGTCCCCCTGGAGTTTTGGAACTATTCAATTAAGTCGGATAGGGAAAATGAAAGAATTCAAATGCCCGTCCACACCGGATTATTGTGTAGGACACTCCTGTTCTATACCCACTCACCTGCCATAAATACAATTAACTTCATTCATTATGGCACATGCACAATAGTGTTTTCAGGCCTGACATTCCTCACAATAACTGATTAACAGAAGTCCCTGCGCCCATTGAATTTTTCACCCCGCAAAATGGTACGGGTCACATACTATGAATCGACTATAATAAACCAGAAATTTAAAGCCAAAATTGAAAAAAAAAGACCAAAGTTTGCAGGAGATCCTGTACTGACAAAATTTGTAAGTACTTTGTTTTTGGACAGGCGCAGTGAATAATACTTTTTTGACAGGTGGGAAGTTTTCCTTTTTAAATGGTTGATTTGGTGTGTGTTGGGGGGGTGGCTGACAGGAAGGGGAATCTCTATGTAAATTGCCAATTTGCTTTCTAACATAGATCAGGTTTAATAACTCTGACCTTTCTGACCATATATATCAGGTCAACAGAGGATGTAGTTTTACTTCTACAATTTTTTGGAAATTGAAAATTGGGGAAGATGTCAAATGGAAGAAAATTCATTTTTTCTTCAAGTTGTCAGTAAAGTGAGCAACAGCAGTTATGAAGTAACTGTAAATTTTCTGTTACTCAGCCGTCAGCCCAGAAGGTTTTGGTTAGAACCGAAGAGATCCCAATAGCCGAATACGGGAAAATTCAGATAAAAATATACTTTTGCCAATATTAAATTCTGCACGGAGTACCCGTTGTTGGCGTGTAGCACCCCGGAGAGGGGTAAAGTTATATGGGGTCAAATGTTTGAACTCCTCTACAACTCTAAATGCAATATTATCTCAATTATTCCTTATTTATGACCGGCGTAAAAAAAAAAAAAAAACAAACTGTTTTTTAAAAAAAAAAAAAAAAATCACTTGGGTCACATGGGTGTGGTGCTTTTCACCTTTCTAGATATGTAGGAAAATAGGCTAAGGTTCATTTGTTTATTCAAGAAGGTCCAACAATTGTAATACCAAATCTCTTTCTAAATATTTAAAACAAATAGTTTACATGTACTGATTCAAAAATGATTTTTCTTTTGCTAGGGTTGTTTCCCTTTCATAGGGAGGGTATATGTCCCCGTCCCCATATGAGTCCTAAGGGATTTTGTCCTTCCATTATCACACAGGATATAGCCGTAAGTGCAAAAGCATTTCATATTTGGATTCATTATCATTAAAAACATTTAAAAAAAATTATTTGTACAACAAATCTGGGCATTGCAACGGGTGACCTTTTGCATAACCATGACCTTTACCTATTTTCCCAACTATCTTGGAAAGGAAGCACCCCACGTGTGACCCAATGACTTTTTTACTCCTGCTTACCTTAGGAAGAATTTGAGCTATATTCAATTGATTTGGAGATCAGGTTCAAGGGAAGTGTGGTGGACCCCATAGTAACTTTACCCGTCTCCTTGGGGCTACGCAACAACGGGTCCCTGGCAGACTTTTCATTTTGGAAAAGTTAATTTTTCTCTGACTTTTCCCGTGTTCAGATATCTGTATCTCGTTCTGTCTAACCAACCTTCTGGCCTGAATGCTCTATAATCTCCCCTTGCCTGGCCATACACAAGCCCTTCCTACCTCAATGTCATCTCTATTCTACTGTGTAATCCCTGGATATACACTACCTAAGCAATAACTTTGGTGGAAAAATTAGGTTTTTAACCTATATTAGTTATTCTTGTAGCGTTTTGCTGCCCCTGTTTGATGCATCCTGAAATCAGTGGTTGACAAGGACAAGTCAGTATTCCCATAGTGTGATGGAGTTGATGGTTGATGGGTGGGTGTAAGTCATGTAATCGATGAATACAGGATCCAATGGGTTGGGTTGATGGGTGGTGGAGACAGTGGTTGATGGAATAGTGACGTCAGCAGGGGATTCAAGTTTGGTTGCCAGTAGTAGGCCACATGCATTTCATTTGGAGCCATTTTATTTACTGTATTTTGTTTTTGTTTTTCTTTTATTTAATGAGAGGAATTTCATGTTTAAGACAAAAACCATGATGAATGTTTCAATTTTGATAAGATATATATCCAAGTGATCAAAATCAATATTTTTGTTTTATAAACGAATAATTTGGACAATCAAGTATGATTTGCAACTGTTCTTGACTTGCCAGTTAGCCAATTTGAGCAATTTCGGGAAGCCCCTTTTCAATTTTTTTAATTAAAAATAAAAATGCTTTTACATTTAGGTTTTTTTGGACACTACTGGGAATAAGACTTGAATTTTTTTGATTTGGCCTTAACAATGAACAAATTTTGCCTGTCTTATGGCCTATGTCCCAAACATCCTTTTCGGAAAAAGACTACATACCTGACGATCACCGCAAAAGTGGTAGCGTTATTTTCTTGTTCGATCAGGGCATTTCCCCAAAACCAAACGGGTCCGCTCGTGATTTTTCAAAGTGGAACAAATGCAGTTAAGGGACGTGATATGGGACTTGTCCACTTATTGGTTTGGGTTTCACCTCATTGCACAACTCACGCCACAACCTCTGGAGTAAGCCACAGCATCCTTAATGCTCTTGTTAAGGTCAGTAATGTGGAAACAATAGCAGATTTCCCCTTGTAGAGGAAAATGATTCTGGTATATAATTCCAAAAAACAAAATTTGAACCTGACATGTTACATGTTCAAATACTATTTTTATATTCATCACGATGAACAGCTACTAAAGTTCGGTCACTGGTGCGTACCGGACAGTTAACTACACTGAACCTTTATTATGAAGTAAGGAATTACTAAATGTTCAATTTTATTGGCCCAATTTGGGGTAAACCAAATGGTTAGTAGGTGAACGTTAAAGTATAAAGAGGTTTCTTTGTCAAAAGGATAGTCATCAACCTATTTAATATTAACACTTTAAAGTGAATTTAGTCTCCCAGGAACTCAACAATAATATAATATGGGCATTGTATATATTTTTTTTTATTATTAATTTTCCAACTGGTATTTTTTTTTAATTGTTGTGGAGGCCGAGATGTGATCATAAGATAATGGCTGCCTGTCTGGCGAGATATCTACACAGGCAGAAGACTTAATTAATCACTGTTCCGACTACACCAAATACGCAATAAACTTCAAATTTGGGCATGGTGATACTATAGAATATGATGGTTCATGTGCTTGTATACTTTTTTGGTCAGGGTATGATATTGAAGAGCTCATTTGCCTTCCACTAAAATGTGATAAAGAACAGTTGTGGGTCCCCATCTAATATGCACTGCGTAATTTGTCTTTAACTCTGGAACACTCTTCTTATGGTGAAAAAATCAAATTTATCAATTACTAAATCATGACCCACTATCCACTTTATGAGAGGATTATAAAATATTTTCCCACATTTTAAGTTACTTTTGCCGTTGGTGGCTTCACAATGTGCCAGGGGGGTAGGACCTGCCAACCGAACACAACGGCAATTCAAAACGTCATCAACTTTTGGGTGCTAGTCTGTTTCAAAGACTTAACGGTAGGGCAGTGCCGCTTCTTACTCATCTTCGAATGGTTAAACAATAGACTTGACTAAAAACTAGGCCTGGTCACGAAATATTTAAATCTAAATGACCGTTATTGGAATACACTATTTTGCAGCGGTTAATCCACTAACCCCGACTGATTTTTGAAGCCAAAATTTTTTTCTTAATTTATCATGATATGATTACTAAAGATCCTTTTGAACAAAGTTGAAGAAGCTGATTTTTAATGGCACGGGACCAAGACTGCCAGAGTAAATGCACGTAGCAATTCCACAAATTACCGTTTTGAAATGCCCCATGCCCAAATCGAGCAGATCGTGTCCTACCCCCCTGCATGTGCAGCCCATGTGGCTATAGCTATCGCTTCTCTACCAGCCCTGCTGTGGCTTATTGGTGAGAGCGCCATTCTTGTGGTGGGGAGGTTGGCCATTTCCGGTTGCAGCCAGTGCACTTAGGTGCACTGACCATCTCTGGGGGAGATTAATCCTTTTCCTTTGGAAAAACTGGATTAATATTGGTTAATTTTTCTTTCACTGACATTTTTTTGGGCGGGGTAGCCTGCGGGCTAACCGCTTCAAATTCGCTTTTGACCTACTTTTCAGATAGCCAGTGTTGCAAAAATATTCGAAGCCGATATATCCTCTAAAATCTACATGTGATGATATTTATGAAATGTTGTGGCAGTTTTACGTCATATGGTCTTTGTACTCAATAAGATAGGCCCAGCGAAAACCTGAACGTACATTTACAAAAGATATTAGTGTTCAAAAGAGTAAAATACAGGGCAATATCAGCGAAGTTCCTGAGAATTTACAGTGATTTTTGCTGGTTTACAGCGTCTTTAAATCGTTATGAGTGCATTGAGTTAACGGATGCTTAAACGTTGGGCAAGTAGCAAGTCGTGGGCGATATCAATAATAATAAATCAAAAATTTCCTTTAAAAAGAAAAGGGGTGGGTCAGTGGGACTATCCAGTAATTGTAGGTGAAGGTATTAAGTAAGATGATATATTGCTTTATTTTGTAAATGTTGAGCCATGAGCATTGAATGAACAGATGCTTAAACGTTTGGCACCACATGTAGTAAGTTCGTTTGGCGTACAATATAATAAATAAAAATTCCTTTAAAAAGGAAAGGGCTTGTCAAGGACAATCCATTTAATTGGTATGTGAAGATCTTCGTAGGATGATAATGTTTATTTTGTGTCATGCTTGAGTCACGTTTTCAGATGATATAAAAATTCTCTTCTTTAATAATTATAATTTCTTTTAGGTATCAAGGTACAATGCTGTGGATAACGAAATGCCCATTTAAGAATGTTTTCACTTTTTTATGTTCATGCATAAAACGTTTTCAAATCGTTCACTATCCAAAGGTTGGATCGATTGAATTGCTTTTATGTAAGTGAGGCCTCGAGGACCTTTAGTGGTGGGATTTTGATTTCGATCAGCAACCTTTAATAATAAGGTTCTTACATTTTTAGGACAAAATGAATGGCTAGATTTATGGATCAGCAACTTATTTAAGTTTTGCGGTTATACAGCATGTTTACGCAAATTAAAAACTCTAGAGACTTTTGATGTTTAGGGTCACCCTAAACCGTGACTAAACCTCAGGCTGTTGTGTTCTACCTCATGTCAAACTCAGGTCCCTAGGTCAAGGGGCTTCAAAACGCATAGTCGGACAGACAGATCTAATGTTAGTAGTGCATTTCCCCTTGTGTGTGACCTTTTAATATGCGCACACTTGTTTAATAGATGTGTATTTAAGAGTAAATGCGGTGTAATATATGTAATATGTAGAAGTAACGAAGGTTCTAAGTTTGTAAGATTGAAATAGGCAAGGGCGTGTTTCCTTGGTGAAAATTTTAAAATTTTGACAAATTTAAGTTTTGTGGGACAGAGGTAAAATTAGAACAATAATATGAAGTAATTGGGTGACAATTTGCTGAAAGTGGGAGCTGTACATTTTTTCAAGGGCTTTAAAATATTATTTAAAACAAAATGTTAGCGATAACGTTGGTACGTGTTGCCGAATCCTTAAACATACTGTACGTCAGTAGGATGCAAAATATCCGGAATTACTTCTAGTTCTGCTGGTGATTCTGCAGTGGTCAACCTTGTAGTGGATAAAGTATAGCTTTGATGTTTTCCCGAATAAAGTGTATTATGTTGATTGGTCGCATTTTTGCCTTTAAAATCGTAAATGTAATAGAGGTATATGAATACCCTATTAACGCTGTGTTAAATTATTTACGTTCATCCATATAACTCGGCTAAGTGTGTCCAAAAATCACACAAGTCAACTTGCAAAAAACTCCCACAAAATGAATCTTACTAATCCATTCCCATTACCTTTTACATGGCTATTTACCCTTGACACGCCCTTCCTTTTTAAAGAATTTGTATTAGTGTTTCAGATTGTTACTTTTTTAAATTTCGTCTTAAGCTATGTTTCACCTAAAAATGAAATCCCACAAAGTGCTATATTTTCATCTTGTCAGTGTTTAGCTCAGTTTCAGGTCTACATAAGTTTGACTAATAAAAGTAATCAGTTTCCCGGCCCTTCCTAGGACCTTTCAGTCGCATTGCCCAAAATTAAATTTTGGGGATTTAAAAAAAAATAATCTGTAATCTTTTAGTCATTTCTCATAACAATCTTTTTAGATAACAAACAAAAAATATGGGATGTGAAAACCTCAGCATAAACTTTCATTATCCTAAAAGAATTACAAGAAAGGGAAACAAAAACATGTAAAACAGTTAAGTTTATTTCACCCTTTCTTATTGATAATATAGAAAGGAAATCATGCTCTTCAGCTAGTCATCTCAGTTATGATCTCTGTAAACTCTGGCCCACTAGTTTTTTTACCTTTTTAACATTTTTCGTTATCATAATTTCATGTAAAACAAACCAGTATTTGTGAAAGATGGCTTTTTTATTCAGACGTTTGTCATTGTCTTCTACTTATACCCGAAGTACTTGCCAGTATTTTTACACCAGGACCAGAGACTTGAAACTGGACCAATGACATGTGTAAACATCCGGACTCCAAGTGGTGCTAGAGTCTATATGTTCTGGTCACCACAAAAACCTAACCTAATTATATGAAGGGGAATAAATCCATTCCAATCTTAATGGAACGAGTCTTGACAGCTCTACGTAGATAAGGAATAAAATAAAATATGATGTGTATGATTAGGAATAATGAGTGGATATTAGGATATTTGTCACTGAGCCATGCATTGACAACTAAAGTGCGATGGAGTGAGTGATGTTATTAAGCTGTCAAGCCGAACATGTTTTCTTTGATTTTTGCCCATTCCAAACATTGCCAATTCTGTGTTTGCAAGAAAAAAAAATGATGGCAACTACCTAAAATAAAGTGTTACATTGCCCAGGAACCATTTGTGAACCATTGGACCAAAAAATCAATTAGTCCATCTAAATTTTCTTTTCAACTTGTTCTGATTCTTATTCTAAAGTTCATGTAATGTATGTGTTTAACTGATAACAATACATATAGCCTAAAGGTTAACAACCCATACTTGCTGATTGTGTGATAGAAATGACCGTATGCATTACCGGCAGTGTAAATTTTACCCAAAAAAGCCAATTACAGGCTGGCCCAAAAAAATGTTAACACTCGCGGACAAAGGACAAGTTGATCCAACAGAAGTCTGCATGGGTAGGTGTTTGGTTCTTTTCAAGCCAATAAGATAAGCTTTAATTTACATTTCTTCATTCCAATCCGATTACTTCAAACAAAAGATAGCTTCATTAATTATGAGAGGACAAAGTCGCTTGGTCCGAGTTATGCCTTTAGCACTGCAATGCATGACGCAACATGAATAACGACTCATAGCACATCTTCTGCATATTAAAAGGAAAAACAAATCAATTTGCCGGTGTTTTTCTATTAAAGAAAGACTTGAAGTTTCCTATCACTGTGTTTTAACAAGCTCTCATCGTTGGATCCACCACAATGGCTCAAGCTAAAGGAGAATTTTGGCTTGAGTTATTGACAATCTGGTCGGTTTACGGGTCTGTTTAGCCTGCACTACTGGTGTATTTTATTTCCAATTCTGCCTGCTTCAATTAGTCCTGAAGGCCTGTATCAGAGGTTCTCATTTTTTTGTTGTTTGAGTTGTTGTTGTTGTTTTGGGTACAGAATAAAGATTTTCTTGGGAATTCAGCAAGGATGTGTTGGTATGATGTTTGGTTAATTTGGTTTTGTTTTAGCATTCTGTAATTTTGAGCGATATTGAGTCGGCCAATGAACGTGAACATGACTGGATCATTTTTTTGAAAAAACAAAAGTATTGTGTACATAAAGATAATGTTCACACTTTAGTGACAATAATGAAGTTAAAAAGGGAGCCAATATCTTAAGTAGGCTCAATAAGCCATCAATAACTCAAGCAACAAACTGAATTTTGAGATGTTACAAAATCATGTATCTCGAAATTTACAAATGCAGAAATCGGACCAATCCGATGACACTCTTTTTTGTGATGAAGCCTATCTTTTGTTTACATACGCTTGAAATGAAATAACAGCAAATAAAACTTACATTTTGGCTTTAAGAGGCTATAAAAACAAAGGAAGCCATATGGTACTTCAGTTTTGTACAAAAATGCCGTGTCATGAGTGTGAACATTTTTTGGGACAGCCTGTAAAGGGAAGGCAACGCGGGGTTGGATTTGGAGCCCCAAAACATGAGAATTTTCTAATTAAATGTGCAGGATTTTATAAAGAACTTTTCATGAAAGTACATCCGTTGGGATTGAGAGATGGTTGGCATGCCATAATTAAAAAGCAAAAAGGTCACACTCGTACTTGGCTCACTTTGTGTTAGCAGAAAGCTGGGATTTTGACCCTTGATTTGAAATAAACAGTACAAAGGTTTGTTTATCCACGCTATAAGACACGGTAAAGGTACTTTTCTAGCGATACTGGAAAAGAAGTTTTGTGTATGACATTCAGTATGATGTTCATGTGTTGCACTCTTCGGTTGCCAGGGTCACTTGTGCATAGGTCAAAAGGTCAAACAGTTGAAGTCACAATAGTGCATGAACACTTTAAGTGTGAAAGGGAAGTATTGAAATCAAATTCTTTGGATTTCTTTCTAGTATGTATTTTAAGAATTAGTTCATTCCAATTGGAATTTTTAGAAATGACTAGCCTTGCAGAATGCCGGTGACAGTCATGAGTTGCAATTAACACATGGTTATACTGCCATCCTTGTAAGTAGAGACAAAATGGTATCCTGTGTTTATAGCAGGATGCATGGACTTTCAATAACCTGGTTAGGCAGGAAGTCTTACAACAACAACTTTCATGAAAGTTGAATTCTTGATCTCATTGGACAGATGTTTCTTCAATGTTACAATTGTGGCTCTATAATATGCAAACTCCTCCCTAAATTATGTAGCACTGGTAGAAGATTAAGTGACCAAATTGCTGTAACACATGCAACGACGCTCTCGGATGAGATCCTCAGGGTTTCTCGAGGAAGGAAGGGTGTGCGATATAAGACAAACATGTGCGTGCATGTGACTATTACCGCGTATGACAGATGAATATTCAAGATGTCATTTAACTATGTGTTTTTGAGAACCGGATCATTGTTCTAATTTCACGTGATACCAGAGCACATGTGACATTCCCTTCTAGTGTTGCGCCTGGATCACTTGAAGCGCATTTATCGGCAAGTAAAAATATGTTTTTTAGACGGAAGCTGTGAGAGATGGCGTCTCGTATGACACACGCAATAGTATTGTGTGAAGGAGAACAAGTGATCCCAATGGTGAAATTGATACAGTTGCATATTGTATGAAAAAAAGTATAACATACCTTCAATCTAAAAATCATACTCTTATCAGAAACAGATTTATAATAATGCATTCCTTCGATCATTGTCGATGATAAAAATGGGTCAAATATAAAATTCTTGTATTCATTTCAGAATCAGAACAATTAGGCCTAAAAAAAATAATTGTTTGATTGCAGGCTTCGAATTGCAATTTTAGAATTACATGCACCGGTGCATGTAGCTTCAAAAAATTACATGCACAAGGTAAAAGTTACATGCACAGGCTAATGTAAACATGGATTGGTGCTACTGTTAACCGTTATTCATAACACAGACTCTGGTATGTTTAGACCCCGGGTTTAGACTATATGTTGACAGTTGGCTCAAATTTTATCATTTCAGCATTCAATGACTTTCTAATAACGAAATAAGCTAAAATTGCATAGTTTATGAATTTACAAAGTTTAAATTTACATGCACACGTGCATGCAGGATACAAAAGTTACATGCACAGAGAGAAAGCTACATGCACCTGTGCATGTGTGCACCTGGGTAATTCGAAGCCTGTTTGATTGGCGTAACATAGAAAAAAAATAGGGTAGGTAGGTCGGATTTTTTTTTTGATTTTTTTTATTTCACATACCAGAACACAAAATATATGACACACATACAAAAACAAATGGCACATCTTCACTTTTTCTGTAACACATCTTTTTATTTGTCATTTTTAATGTCCTGCAATCCTTTAGAGTACCGAAGTATGACGTCATTAAATTCCTGTTTTTGCATTTCAGCGTTTTCATGACCATAAAAAATAAAAATATTTAGGGTAGGCGGTAAAAATAGGGTCGGTCGGGTTACGCCAATCAAACAATTTTTTTTTTAGGCCTTAGTATTCTTCAGAAAAGCTTTGAAAAAAGAGCAAATTTCAAAAGGCTTTGTCTTTTGTAATGTAAGATTGTTTGCATGGTTTACCATTATGGTAGGGCATTTTTATCAAAATTTCCTCAATTGTCTTAAAACAGTATTGTACTTCTGAAAAATTATGTGAGTACAGGCATTGCACCTCTTTTCTTTTTTGTAAATTGTTAAGTCAGTTTTGTAAACATTACGTTCAGTTTAACATATTTTTATCTAGACACAATCTTTAGGGTAGAAAATCTGATTATCACTATATCAACTGGATAATGCTTTCCAGTCTTGAACCATGATCAAAATGATTGCAATGCTAAGTCTGTGGCATGCAACTGCATCCTGAAAACTGTGTGATCCAGTTACCACTTTGCTGGCAAATAGGCAGTCTGAAAAAGCTTTGGATTGTAACTATCCCTTCCATGACAGTGTTGCTTGTGTATTGTACAAGACTTCATACGCACCCAATTACAGCTGCAACTTGTTGTGAGTCACACTGTAAAGGTAGATCAGCATTCTGTTTTTCCTGGTTTGCTCAATTTTACTAAAACATGCAGTGCTTTTCTGTAAAGTAGGTTGGTGAATTAATTATTAATCAAGTACATAGAAATTGATTGGTATTATATTTTTGCTTGTTTTGGAAAGTTTGAGTTATGTAAGCTTGATATATTTTAGACCTCAAATCAGTATTTTTTTTTATAATTCACTGGCTGATCAAATTTGGTGATATAAGTTACATCAGGGAATGTGTAGCAACCATCTTGGATTAGAGTCCACCGGGGACCATTTGGTGTACCTCTGGGATTTCAATTTTGCCTTCAAATAAGCTGTGTTGCATGTAATAAGCAGATTCAAGAAAGATCGCGATTTCAAATGCTTGTGTTCAGGTCACACTGCTCCAGATAGGCTGCCACACTACTATGGATGCTATGCGATAAAAAATCAAGGTTGCCCCCAAAATTCCCAAGGTGTGAGTGGGTGTTTTGGCAGAAACTCCTGAGGTGTGAACGGATGTTCTGAAAAAGTTCCTGAGGTGTGAATCGGTGTTCAAAATCATCCCTGAGGTGGGGGTGGCCATCTTGAAAAAATTCTACTTGGTTTATACATCAAACAGTCTCATGGATAGTAGTCAAAGATGGCGGCAATCCTGAGGGGCATTCCAAAAAAATTCCTGAGGTAAGAACCAGTGTTCTGAAAAACTTTACGAGGAGTGATGCGGTGTTCAAAAAAATATCTGAGGTGTGAGCAAATGTCCTGAAAAGTAAATTTGGTACATTAAAGTGACAGGAGGAGATTTTTTTAGGATATGAATTTCTCTCAAATTTCACTGCAGACCACCTACCGAGAACGTTTGGAAGGTTTATTGGACAAACAGGTGCAAAAGAAAACCGCAAACCTTGTTTTGAACTTGCCTGCTATCATAATCGTTCCCCATAGAAAACCATGCTTTGACTTTCTGTCGTGCACTACAGAAACTACTAAATCATCATCTTATTACATAAAGATGGCGTATTCGGCTTATTCACTTCAGGTGTGATCTAATACATTGGTAAGCATACCAAATATGTAAAAAACCTAGGTTCGAGAAAAATTGGGGGCGCTTCTTTCTGGAAATCTCATGTCTCTTTAAACTGTCCCTTTTACAAAAATAAAAAATGGTGGCATCTCCATACTACAGTGTTGCATTGTAGCTACATGTTTCTCTTTTGAAACTTGTTTGAAATTTCCGGAGGCTACTAAAAAGAATTTTCTACAATTCCATTACATGTAGGCCTAGTGTTTTCCAGATTGTTACATTATTCATTTAAAAAATTGAGCAAAACCTGCAGTATAGCAGAGGTAGATTTATGTACATACTCTTAGCCCTCCTGCAAAGCCTTCAAATGATCTTGTTCAAATCCTTCAATTCAACAGTTGGAATGAAAGAAATGACAAATTACATGTTTCCTCGGTGATCTGGTAAATTCACGTATTATCTTCTGCATAACAATCACCATCAAAAGAAAGAAAAACCCAATTGTGAGGCTCTGGGACCTTTTTGAAGAAGCTAGTGTTGACAGATGCATTTTAGGATGACTAAGCACTAGATCTTGACACAGATCTTCAGCGGTGTTATTTTAAAGATGTTTGCAAATTGATACGTCATATCTGATGGAGAGAGCATTTGACACTTTACCCCTATTTTACATAAGATGGAGTACTGCAATAACTTTTGCTTACATTCAACCACATTATTTTGCATCCTCTATAGATAGAAATAGAGATCACTAATGCAAGATAAACATTGCTTAGTAGCTGTTTCCATGGTTATGTGGGGGTATTATTCATGAAAGGCTGTGACACACGCATCGTATGTATGCGTTAGAGCAGGCTTCCCTTGCCGCGTCCCTCCTTCAGAATCTTCAAACTGGAATTGAATTTTGAGGTTTTGTGTAGAATCATGTTTCTTGGTATTGTCGGTAATTGTTGATGTTTCACAGGGTTGACAGTTGGCTTCATCAGAATGATGACCTCTCTTTTCACGAGTTTGAGCGCCCAGAGTAGAATGAGTAATCAAGAGTTAGTACAGAGATGCTGAATACTGTTTGGTCAACTTCAATTAATTACCTGTGATGGATATTTCGCCTTGTTGAATACAAGTGGATTAAATAAGCTGTATTGGACATACTAGAATTATAAGTTGCATTCTTAAAATGGGGTTTTAGCTTAGGCTAATAATTCATTAGGGGAGAGAGATGCGATATGGACAGAATTCAGAATAATAATTTGGTATTGTAATGAAGCATTAAGAAAACAAGAGTTATCTTTGGAAAATTGAGAAATCAGTCACTTAAGAATAATTATATTAATATTATGTTGGAAGAAGAAGAAAGGGTGCTAGAGAAGTACTTTGAAGTACATAAAAGTTGAACACAACTTTGATGAGATGAGATGAGAGATAAATTTTGACATTTCAGGAGCAAGAAAAAATTAAAACAAACTCTAAAAAAAATGGAAAGAACAGAGAATGAAAAGTGTGAAAAAAACATTAATGCATGGGGCTTGGGTTAATGTATTGAATAGTTCAATTTAAAATGAGAGGACAGAAGATGATTTGTAATAATAATATTAATATGAAATTGCTAGAGACACTTTTTCCACAATCCATAACTCTCCCAACACATAAAAGCAATAATTAAGTTAAGTTATATGAACTGTGACCTAGCATTGTGTTTAGAAACTGCATTCCCAAATAAAACCAAATTATGATCATTAGTGTTCTTAAAGGTGCAACAAGAGATTTCGCATATCAGGTGTCCCTAAAAAAATTGAAAGTACTGACTTTTGCCCTGATGTAAAGCTTTCCATCAAAATTATCCCCAACTGAAAGGAAATGTTTCTTTGGTACAAAAATTGTGAAATTTCTAATTTTGTATAGGAGCAAATACGAAATTCGGCCTATGTTTTACATTGAAATATAAGAAAATCAAAATCGCCTTTGTTCTCTCTTTTAAGACATTTCTGTAGCGAAATACAAGGTAAAAAATCTATTGAGTGTCTAATCTATATGAAACTACTATTATGACACAATATTTGGGTGCCTCAAAATCTCTTGTTGCACCTTTAAGAAGTACAATCTTAATCTAAGCTATAGCTATTAATCAGTAGAAAACATGTTGGTTACTGGAACAATTTTCCCAGACTGATCAGTAACTGATGAGACTCAATTGGGACAAATATTCCCAGAAATAATAGTTCGACAGGTATTTCCCAAATGTTCTAAAGTTTGCTTACATGCATGTGTATGATCTGATTTGATACTAGGAGACTATAAACATGCTCAGTATGAAAGAGTTATATAGGCTAATATTTGCCAAGTACAATAAATGAAAAGTTAAGTGGTTGGTGAAAGAGACAACAGTTTCATTTGGTGTTTAGCAATATGTGTGTGACTTTCTCTATTCATGTCCATTTAGGTCAAACAGTTTTCTATCTATGCAACATTTACACCTTGAAATAAAAGTAAAATTTAATTTGGATAATCCTGCTTTTTAGAAAAAAAATGCAAATCTTAATTTTGTGTAAAATTAGTTTGATTCTTTTTGTTGGAGTTTTAAGGATATAAATTAGGTGATATTGTTCATATTTTATGAATTACCAATAATTTTGAACAAGCTTTTTGGTTTAAAATAAATTAGAATTGCATTGGAAATACAAACCTGTTACTGGCAACATAATAATGCCAAAGGGTAGGGGAAAAATCAATTGCTACTCGCTGATGAAATTCTGCTTTAAAATGTACTGACAATCAAATTTGACCAATTATGAGTTTAGCCACTTCCGATCAGTTGATCACATAGTACCGCTAGAATGTATGAGCTGCCATTCAAATTTCCCCTTTTTTCACCTGTCAAGTTCAAATAAGCTCAGAAGCTGTTTATGCATTAGACCACGGTCCAAAAAATATTTCAACAACCCATCTTGAGCCGAACGTTCAGCTCAGATTTTTGCTCTGCTTCTCATGTTTAAACCCAAATCTCTCCGCATATGAACCACTCAAATGTTGGCAAATTTGCACATGAAATTCATGTTTTGGCTTCTTTCAGCAAGGCATGACAGACGGCAGTGATTGTGGGCTATCATAAGTGCACCTACTTTCCAGTTTCTCGGCATTTCCCCCCTCTCTTAGCCATCGACTCTGGAGATGATTTAGTCATGACGTTTTCATATGTTGTTATTCCTATCAAACGACTTCAATTAATTGTCTTTAGAGGGTGGGCGTATATGGTATTCAATGCCATTTGTGGAGTGTCACGGTTATTGCAACAATAATAAGCCTGGAACGTGCCCCGAGTTCCTTAAGATTGGAGAGGTGCATGTAAAGAGGTGAGGCTTTTTTCCCCTTGTATCATGAAAAACAGAAGTCTTGCGAGATAGAGGGAGGGATGTTGTTCCAAACCCATCCATAAGTTATTTCCTCTACAATCGCTCATAGAGGATGAAGTTTTTAAGGTGTCTGTTAGGATTTTTAGGTAGCTGATTAAAGCAATAATAGCACATTTTTTTGAAGAGTGCCCCCAATTTTTCAAAACTTTTGAGATTTTTACACGGTTGCATTGGTAACTGGCTAGTAAACTATACCTATGAATGGTTAAGCTGGAAAATGTCTATGTGCCGCAAACAAAGGAATTTTGTAATTAGAATAATTAATATCGGAGACCTCTGATAATAATTCAACGGCTGCTGGAAATGGCCTTCCAATATGAAATAGCCGGGAAATAGCGCCATGTACGTGTCTATGCTCATCCATTACTTGTTTTATTGGTTCAGGCAAGTCAAGTTGGAGGTCATTTTCTTGAGGTGGCACTATTTCATAATGGACGGACATAAACTTAGCATTTCCAGTTCTGCCGTTCAGTACAATCTGGGATCCCAATTCTAATTACAAAAGCGCCTATTTTATGATAAATAAGCATTTTTCAGCATTCTCGTTCGCAGGTGTAGTTTCCGAGACAATTACCAACATAACTGTGCAAAAATATCAAATTTTGAAAATTGGGGGCACTCTTCAAAAATGTGCTGTTAGTGCTTTAATGTGTTTCAGGTGATTATGGATGTTGTCAGGATGTAATGTGAAGCAAGATCTGAGAGAGCCAAAAAAACTTCTTTAAGCCATATGATTCAGTTAATGCATACCTTTGTAATTGTTTGCGATTTTGAGATGCTGCATTTTCAAAATGACAAAAGATTTGCTCCACAAAAAACTTTGTGGAAATCTGTTGATGCAGTTCATGTATGTCTAGTGCTCAAATAAGGGATTTCCCCCATCAATACTTCTTCACTTGGACAAATTTGATGAAATGACAAAAGGATTTAGAAAGAAAATTGTTTTCAGAATCAGACACCCCTGAACAAATTCATATTGATCATAGTCTAAGTATGGGATAAATATGGATATTGGGGCGGTAATGAAATAAAAGGTATGCTTTAGTCTGTTTAGCTTAATAAATTCAATTTCATTCAAGAATGAGTGGATAGCACAGCGTGAGAAAACAAGATTTAGACGGGAAAGGATAGAGCCAGTCTGCTCTTTCCCCTTAATTTTAAAAGGGGCAGGGACCTGCCGAATACTGCAGAAAATTTAAGCCGTGATTTGTGATTGTTGTGCGCGTGATCAGGTTACGCCAGTGTCTTGCTGCGGCTTGCTGTATGCAGACCCGAGATAGAACTTTTGTTTGCCAATGACAAGTTCCCTGACAAAATGAAATGATTCTGAATGCAGACCTGTGCTATAAACAACCACCAGGAAACCATAAGAACCACTATCCCAAGCATGATCTTATTGATACTTGTCTGAATCCTCTCTCTCTCAAAACCAGCGGTATCTGGGCTTTGAGGATGGGAGAGTGCAATCTTAAGGAGCGTGTGCCCTGCAAACAATGGTTAATCATCAGGTATGCCATACACTGTCAGAGCCTCTCTGGCAGTCCAAATATTGAAGCATGGCTAGCATTGACATAGGCAGACCAAACATACGCGCTGAGGTCAATAGGGAACACTACTAAACACACATTCAGTTAGCTTGTGTTTGTATACATGTAAATTCATTGGGGTCCGTCTTACTCAGCCTGACTCAATCGGGCTAGGGAGGTCGGAAACACAAGATTTTCCTTAACGCTTTGTTAGTGTTTCGATGATGGGTTACCCTAATTCAAAATTTTTAGGTACCCTAAATTGTATTAAGTAAAAAAATAGAACTCTTTGTAATGCCTAACGCTTCTCAATTTGATTGCACTTAGAAAAAAAATGGTTGTATCAAATGGATATTACGATATGAAGAAAGTAATTTTGTCATCAGTTCAAACCCTCCATAGAATTGCGACACGAAAATGGTTAATGTTAGATGGGAAAATCAAAATAGGATATGTATGTCATTTTCGTAAAGCATTGAAATTACCATGGGTATTTTTTTTTCATGGATTCAGCGAGATTCACTTTCTTTTACGACGTGGAATATCAATGGTACAGATGGGGGAAGAGACAAAATGGGTCATTCGGGAACAACATTCAAGTTTTATGACCATTAAAATCATTTATTCCACATATGAGCCTAGTTGTCAATATCTAAAGCACTTAACTTAAAATTGATTTGAACATCCACATTAAAAGATCTTATGTTGAATTAGGTTATTGGAGCTCTGTGCACTAAACAGAACAGGAACACAAATATTTCAAAAAGCAGAAATGATCTAAATTCCCCGGTAATGTCCTGAATACATCAGCGGCATTCGTTGTCGTCGCAGCTGAGGTGCACAAATTATTCAACATTCCTGATTGCAAAATACTACTTTAGCGAGGACTCGGTGCAATTTCCCTCAAATTGCCCCTAACCAGTACACACGACCACGCTATGGTAAAACATGCAAGAATTCCAAAGTGGGTCAATAAGTGGCATTGTGTTTCCATGTGCCTTCAGAACAGACGTGAATGCGTATTTTGTTTAAAATTGTATTTAAAGAAATACATGAATTGATTATCGCCGGAAGCCTGAGTAATTAAACTCTCGGTATTGACCACGTCTATGCTTACCTCAAGTCCTCTGGGAAAGATGGGTATTTTTCGCAATGATTACCTCTCGGTTAGCTTTCATGCAAAGTTCAAAGTGTAATCAAATATAATGACAAGATATAGAACTTAGCCTTCCATAAAATGTCCCAGATGTGCATATGATCCTAGATGCATTTTAACCAAATTAGTTTGGCCGGTAATGGTAGTGGTGGCGGTGGTGGTGTTGCTTTTTTTTTTCCCTCTCCCTGTTAGTCAAGTGCGATACTGCTGTTGCTACAGCGTGCACTGATGGCGGAAACAATGTTATTCTATCATAATATTTGCAACAAAGTTCTTGCGTATTATAGAAAACACAATTCGGCCATCCCCACGGACATATTTAAGGAACACATTAGCGTAAGTGGAATGAATCGTGCACTAAAGTGTATAATTATCACCGTCTCTGGGGGTTCCAAGTTTCATGCTAACTGACATTAAATGTGGAATTCTACCAAGCTTGGCCCACATTTATCTCTGTCTGATATGACACAAATGTGACTGAGTGACACTTTGTAGTATTTGCTCATGACGCATATGTTAAGGCAAATATTTTGGTTGTCATGTACAAAGTCCCCCATATTGGCAAACATGGGTATAATATAAAATGCATTATGATTTATGTGTGTGTGTGTACATGCATGCATATGTGCATGTGCATGCATGTGCGCGTGTGGCAATATGCACGGTAAAAATGTTAACCCTTCACTTATTGAACTCGTAACTCGTAGTCTCGTACACGTTGACCAAGTGACATGATCTTTTACTGTAAATAATAATAACCATTCCCTCGGTGAAAGGAAAAGGACATGGAGAGTGCATTTTTGTTTTAAAAAAAAATCCATTCAGTTCCGTCCAATGAATGTATACATGAGACGCATGTTAGTATGTAGGTGTATATATTTAGAGAGCAAAATTCACCTTGTCAGAGCCAAGGGTGCATAACCCATGCTTGCAGTGTCTGGACTGCCGCGAATGTTAACAACAAATATTTATAAGCGGTCGGGAGGTCTAGATCAAATGAAATTGAAGCGAGTAGCCAACGGAACTTTCGGGATATTAACAACAGATATTTGTGGCAGAATTTCTCGAAGCAAGTGGTACAAAGCGGGAAATTGTCTGCGGGATTAATATTTCACATTTTCAACATTTTGGTTATTTGCATGAAACAAATTCGTCTGTCAGCATAATGTAATCAAGTTTCACTTGTTGACTGAAAATTTTTGCTAGCAGTGGCACGAGTTAACAACCTCAAGTTTAAATTTTTCCTATAAATTTGTATCAAAGAAGCAAATGAACAAATACAAAGGTTTTATGCGAAACACACAAAATTTTCTTGCCAATCTGCCAAAAAAAGCCCCAAAAGAGAGAGAGAAAAAAATGCTTTACAATAACAACCCGAACAAACACAATTGATAGGGACTGTTTTTTCACATAAAATTGAGGCCATTTAATGAAAAAAAAATGAAATTTAGAGCACTTGAAAAATTTGATACTTTTTCACAAGAGTAATAGTGTATTAGAAGACTGCTAGAAACCCATCAAGGATATTAGCCCATATTCATTGCACAATGTTTTTTTGATGACCAGCTGCTACCAACATCCACAGGCTCATTTATCCAGGCTAAATTCAGTGACCCATACAACCATGTGTACAAACACTTGACCCAATTTTTAGGTGGGTATCTTATAGAGTATCCAAAATTGATGAATCAAAATTTCGACCCACTTACATGTGTCTTAAGTCAAAGACTTTTGTATGGGAAGATGAGAGTAGTGGACCGAGTTATATGAGAATATCAAAGTATTTTTCCAAATTGTTTGTCTGTCCAGTCGATCTGACCATTAGATGAAATGGCACTGTGTCCAAACTGCATATATTATTGCCTGTGGAATTGAAAACAGACAAATATAATGTGCCGTCGGGCCATCACCTGTGTGAAAACCGGATTTGTACGAGGCCGATTTGTCACTTGTTCTTTTGAAAATACCTGTTAAAGGAGAGCGAGACACACATCATGTTAAAGCAGACGACTGTATGTCTAGGTAAATAATATTAATTGTTTATGAGGTTGTGTTTTGTATTGTCGTATTTTTATTATTGTCCAACTGATATGTTTTGATTGATGTTTGTGTGTGGTGTGTATTATGTTACATTACGAAGGCAATGGAGCAGAATTTTAGAGATTTAAAAGATAAAGGATTACAATTAAAGGATGATTGATGTGGGGATTGCCTTTCCTACCTGTACTACCCACCCATGAAAACAAATCCTAAATGTTAGAGTGAAGATATTGTAAATCACAAGCCCAAATGGTTTGTTGTTGTTGTTGTTTCACATCGCTGATAAGTCTAGATCAGTGCTTTATAGAATTATAGAAAGGAAAAGAATTATAAAAGGAAAACAACATCAAAATGTAATTAGACACTTGGAACATCAGGATATAAACGTGATGAGATATCCTAAAATGAAATATTACACTCTACTAACAAAGGCTGGTATTCTGAAAGGGAGACTAACTTTAGACCTGGGTGGACCTTTTTTCAAAATGCTGTGAATGTTAAATGTAATAAATGTAACAGGTGAGAACATTTTTCTTGGACGGGCCAAAACAGCCCATCCTTGAGGAATTTTCTCACATGTTATGGCACATCTTCACAGTATTTGGAAAAGGGAAAAGGTCCACTCATGTAGGACTAAGCCTGGTTTAAACCCAGGTCTAAAGTTAGTCTCCCTTTCAGAATACCAGCCAAAGAGTTTTTGCCCGATTGAGAAGGAAGTGATGAACCTTTTATTACCTTACAGGTGTGTGTTCCGATCGTCTTTGGGACCCCCCTGATTTACCTGGAAGTAGCATCGATTTTGATATCAGATGAAAGGCCGTATTTTTCTCATTGTCGTCCTGAAATTTGAGCCCTCAAATCCATTTCATTCCCAAGATATAAAACAATAAACCTGACGTTTTAATGGTTAACCATCAATATTAGCACAGTATTGAATAGGGCTTTGCAATATGCATTACTGCTTCTACCATAAAAACCGCGAGTTTGTTTCCCACAGTACTTGATGGGGCATATGTGCAAGTGCCAGGCTCTCATATCAAGTAGAGAACACAATAGACATAAATCAGAATGAGCACCTTTAATTAAAAAAAAACTTTCAAAACAGCAAGGTGTACAAATTTGTTCTGCACATTTTGGATACCTTATTATCAAAGGATTTGGTTTGCTTTAGGGGTAAGAGCATTATGACAAAAGATGACATTTGGAAGGAGGCAAATGGCTGATTCTTTTGCTTGAGCCATAAAACCATTGCAGAAGGTTATTCATAGCAAGTGTCACTGCAGAAGTTATCAGATTATAAATATGGAATGGCTTTCATCTTCTCATCTTTTTCAATCATATACCTGCACTAGCTTACATTTAAAGCTTCTTTCCTATAGGCAGTAAAAAATAATAGTGAGCTCTGCCTGTGCAAAAAATGGAGCAAAGTCCAGGATCCAGGTTTGGAAAATTGGGTAAAAGGAAGTCCAGTCCCAAGTATTTTAAGTAGGGGGGGAGGGGCATGTTGGTATTGCTGAACTATCTCCCAATGCTGTTTTTTTTTGTGTGTTTGGATAAGATAAGAACTATTTAAACAGTTAGAGGTGTAACAAGAGATTTCAAATAACAGGTGCCCCCCAAAAATGTGAAAATTCTGATTTTGGACACAATATATGGATGTCCCAAAATCTCTGTTTGCATCTTTAAATAATTGATTTGTAATAAAAAATCGCCTCTTGACTGATATTTTAAAATTAAATGGTCTATGAAGTTTTATAATAAGATCATTCTAAATCCAATTGAGATACATCTTAATAATTTTGTAATGCTAAAGGCATGTTTTCACAAAAGACAAAATAAAACATGGGCTCTTTGTACCCATGAAATAGCTGATTATTGCTTTAATTGTTCCTTTGTCTTATACTTAAAGGATATATATTGTTTTTGCAGGGGTTTATGAAACATGTTAAGACACTTAAGGATTAGATTAAGCAAGCAGGTGCATTGTTACAAGAACAAAGAAGTTTTGTACTGGTGTTAATGCATAATGATTAAAAATGTTTGCTTGTTCACCACTGACTGACACTGTTTTTGAAGTTTTTTTTTTTTGGGGGGGGGGGAGGGGAGAAGTTTTTACTGTGCCAAAGAATACAACCCTAATTTTCAAAATTCCTTAAAGTTTTTAAAAAGAACATTTGCATTTTAAAGACACCAAAAGAGGATTTTCTTGAACTCTCCAAAGTATTTTAAAAGAGAATTGAAGTAATAAAATCTGAAATTGTCAAAATGTAGGTCCTAACCCTTATTTACATTTTGGATATGATATATCAAAAAAATATTAATAATAGTTAAAAAAAATCTAACCAACTGACCAAAATTAGTGGTAGAGGGTGGTGGAGGACAAAAAACAGATTTTTACCCTAATGACCATGTGGCAAAGGGATAGGTAGCACATTTGAAAATGGCGGATCCAGGATTGAAAAAAAATGTCAAAATTACGGGGGGCGGAAAGGCGTTGTAAATGGTCCAAAAGAGGTCAAAAATCGGTGATTTGCCAAGAATTTGAGGAATTACCGGGGGCGGGCCCCCTCCGCCCCCCCCCCCTCCATGGATACGGCCTGATTACAACCATGCAAAAACAACTGCATGGGAACGGACATCCACTGCAAGAATTTTTTGGTGAAGAGTCTGCCATTTTTAGCCATAAGAAATGCCCCAAATTTATGTGACTCTTGTGATATTTGTTATAAGTAATTGATTCATGGCAATTAGTTTCACAAATTTAAGTCCTCCCCAGCTTTTGTGAAATATATTGCTAGCAAAAATTAACCAGCTTTACAGAATTATATTTTCTTTACCAACTACACAGTTCCTTCTGAAATGTGGGTTCACTGGTGAACTATGGGTACAATTTAAATATTTTTATTTTTTTAAACCATAAACATAACATTTGCCCAATATAAAAAGGTATTGATACTATTTTTATTAACTTCTTTAAATAATTTGTTGAAATTTTAAAGGCCATAAGAGATCAAAGAAAAAATGTGAGTGATAGGAACCCTAGAATATATAAAAAAGAACATTTGAGTGAAAAGTAAGCCTCATATTATGCACTTAAAAAATCATATATGAAAATAGTCTCTTAACCTCTTTGGATCAGATTCTTATTGATTCAAATAGGGAGGCATTTTCTTTTCTATGAATATGTCACCCTAAAAGGAAAATGAGAAATCGTAACAGATTGATATCAAATTAAGAGGCATTTTCTTTTCCATAAATAATTCCACCCCCTAAAAAGAAGGAAAATTCGAACAACGTTGTAAACAGATTCATGTATGAGCCTTTAATCCTAGTTAATATCATTGTAATGAAGTTATTTGTGTGCATATATTTTAACAACAAAGTGGATGGATCGAAGCTGACATTGGGGTGACATTTATTATGCTCACTAGATTTCAGTAATTTATTTTAAAATCTCAAGCAAGAACAAAATGTTAACCTGATTATATTGTGTCTATTCTTAAACCTTTATATAGGCTTGTTAATTGGTTTTGTAGCAAGCACAACTTGAGATGTTCACATGTGCCAGCTCTTGTAAATGTCTTGTTGATTTTATAGCGAGGACAATTTGAGAACTGCTGTCGTAAAATTCTGAAGTCTCAAGATTTATCTTATTCTACTTATGAACTTGTGAAAGACAAATGATGTGGAAATGAAAGTGGATGAGATTTTTCCCTTTGTACAGAATTTTTAAACCAGAAAAAAATGCTTTACTATTGTATTGTTTTCTGTTAAAAATCGATAGGAATGGAATTGTTACCATGGAAATAAGCATTGATTATTACTGATGGCTGAATTTGTTACTGATCTTGATATTGATACTAATTATTATAATGTATTTTGTGGGTTTAATTGTATCTTTAGATACTCTGTGCAAGACTGTTCTATTTATTGGGTCAATATTCAAGTGGTCCATTTTGTCAAATTACACATAAACGTCTAGCATCAAATACACCATGATTGGAAATACACGGTCAGTGAACATGGTGCATTACTAATACAATGAGGATAACCATTATATTACAGCTTGTGAATTTGATCTTTACTATAATTACTATATTGTGTCACGTTTGTATTCACACAAGGTGTGGTAAAACCCGTACATGTCTAGGTTTCGGTCACTGAACATCTAGCAATGATAATGCATACATAGTTCATTACGTTAGTCCCATCAATTGGGTGGGGAATTTAGTAAAGCTCAGAAATTGGGTCATTCCATCACCTCTCATATTTCCCTTTTCCTCAAATTAAAATCAAAATAGAAAAACAAAATTAGCAAATAAATAGAGGAAAGAATAACAAGTTTTGTTAAGCTATAGATGCGAGCCCAATTGGAGCGGAAAAAATAGGTCGCTGGGCGACCTCGTTGTTGTGCTAACATTCAGTGCTGTTGTGAGAGGCTAGTTGCCTTAAGCATGCGTTGACCTAATTCTGTAGTACATGTGTACTACCGAGATTAAGTTCAGCCCGTTTCCATTCGGAACATTCATTTTGAGTAAGTGGTGGATCGGGGAGGGTAGTGAGGAATTTATGATTATGATTCTTGTTGCAATTGGTTGAGGGTTGGGTAGGGGGATGTTTGAGATTTTTTAACGGGAAGGTGCGTGAAGTGGTGAGGAAGGGCGGAGTAGCATTACTGCCTGTTCGCACATGTTCAATACCTAGGATTGATTTTGTTTTAATAGATATTGATAACTAGGCTAATTAACGCACTCAACGTGGCATATGATGATCAATTAATAACACCCACGATACCACGTGGGTTAGAGGTTTGAATGTAATCTGATTAATGGTGTAGAATTGGAGGAAAAACGAATAAATGCAAAATAGGGGCAACATGAGTCTCATAAAAATATTATTGGATGGCGATGTCTTCAGAGGATTACTCTAGCTTGCGCACTTGGAGCGGCAAATGCAAATTGCTGATTTTATGCAGCCGTTGAGTGCAGCGGCGCACTCTGCTCAGTTTGCATATGAAGCCCTTTATGCGCTGAAATCAATAGCAGTTAAAAAATGTCTGGCTGTATTAGGACACAAAAGTAATAAGTGTTATATTTTGGCTACATCAATATAATATTAGCGTGAGCACTAACACAGATTAGTTCTATAAAACAGGTGGTTTAAAAAGGACCAGTTCATGATCACCTATGGTTTATATCACTTGTAGATAGTAATTATTTTGTACAAATTCTTTTTAGCAGGTATTTCTGTCAGATTGTATATTAACCCATTGTGTGATATCAAAGGTGGCTTTGATTTGTTTTGGCCATTAATATTTTGCATTATGTTCTCCAAATTTTGGTTTGAGAAATGATGTGCATTGTGCATGACAGTTTTATTTTAATTATATTGGATTACTGTCTTGGGTTTGGGCAATGGGGCTGGTTTTGTTGAAATTTGCTTCAGAGAGGGGAGGTTTCATGTAATTCAGCATTGAAATGATTAACCGACAAATGTCCAATTCTTTAACAGAGTTATACTAAAAATCTCAGCATTGTAAATATTGTTAACTTTCAGTATTTCTAGAGCAATATATACGATGAGAACTAAATGATTAATTACGGGAAAAATTGGGGCCTGCAGTTCTGTTTCTTTTTAAATACATAGGATAAAGTTAGCTGAGTTGCCTTTTCAAATTTTAATAATGAATAATTAAAAAAACCCAAAAAGAAAATTTTATTAATTTTTCTCTTTACTTTTATTTTAAGCACTGTAAGGTTTAATTGTATGGAATCGGGTTTACATGTTTATGCATACAGTTGGTTGATTGGCACTGCGTGTTTGCTACACAAAGCGCTCCCACTTGCTACAAGGTAAGCATCGGATGTAACCCGACTCCAACCACATAAATTGAAGCTTGATTAGGTGATCGGAGCCCAAACAGAAAACATAACGACACCGCGCAGAATTTGAAAACCTGATGGGTCTACTTTCATGCCGTCAGCTTGAGAAGGCGCAATTTCCCCAGGCGTTGTCTGGTCCCATCTCTATCCTTCCACTCCTCCTTGTTTAGCTCAAAATAAAAGAAAAATTGTTACCCGTTATGAGGCTTTTAAAATATTTGATTGGGATAGGGCAGTTTGGTTAAAGACTTCTATTCTTAGCTGATGATTTCATAACCAAAAAGTGTCAAATACCATTCATATATGACAATCCATCTAAATATTACTTTATTGCAGTCCTATAACAACATTTCTGTCTCCATTCAAGAATGGCATGACTCTACGCTGATAGCCTGCTGCTCTTGTTCTTTTTCAAACACTTGTACTTTTTTCGACTTTGACATAAATATCCCACTATGAGAAACTACATTTTTCCAATGGGCCTCCACTTCTAATGTTACTACTCTATGTACAGATTATGGTGATCTAATAAACCTCAAGGAATAATTGTTTCATGTTTTCTAAATAGCTTGCCTAGAAACTCCGAGCCTGTGTGTAATTTTCCCTTTTTTTTTAATATAAGTAAAAATAACAAATGCACTTGTGTGTGGAATGTGAAGTGTTTTTTCTTTTTCAAAGGTTTCATATTGGAGGATAAACTGGATTTTTGTTTGAAGTTTGTTTGTTCACCTCCTTCACACTTTGTACAAGTAAAAAACCAACTTACGTCCTGAAATGACACTAATCAAATCTTTTGAATAAATAATACCTTTTGTTTTGATACTTTTTAACAGAATGCATTAATATATTTGTTTTGGTTTTGTTTGCTTTCAAATCTGCAACAAGTTGTAGAAAATAGTTTTGTACTTTGAGGCTGGCATATGATATAGGCCTAAACTTTTTAGAAGTTTACCCAAATTTATTATTTCTTCAGGCAGCCATACTCATCTCTAGTCCTAATTGCCATTTTGGCCACTCCTGTACCACATTTGACTTAAGACATAATTAGTGCCCAGGGCACTTAAGTTAGTCATTTTTAGAGGGGTATTATTAAAATCATAACTTGATGAATATGAAAGTCGTAATTGACAATTTATCAATTTTTACAGAAGAATGCAGTTAAGTTTAAATCATCAGATTCCTAAGCCACAAGTTTCCAGTGTAATTTCATTTTGATTTTTGAAGGAATTTAGTTGAATAAGTGCATTGAAAAAGGGGTGCTTACATATTAATCACTTGGAACATTCTGTAGGGGTGCTTTTTACAGGGATGAGAATCATCTGTTTAAAAATTGAGTTCAGTTGTTTTGTTGTTTGTCCCAATTTATGTTTTCATTTATTTTCAGTCTGATTTCGGGTATTTTTGTTAGATTTCACGCATTTGTATGGAAAAGAATCAGCGCCCAAAAATTGGGGACCGTAAGGGTAAAAAAATTGCCCTGCCCCCAGCCTAATAATAAAAAGCATGCTTGCTTGAGTTATAAATCTGTAATAATGAGAATAAAAGTATATTTTTGGAACCAATACCCTCTCTCTTTCTGCGGCAAATTGAAACCGGCAATATTTTTTTATGGAAGAACTTGGCCTCGGGCCTCTTTAATTCCACTGAAAATAATGGTGTCCAATTGGTTTCAATTTGTCATAGAGAATACCCCTCAGTCCAAATCATAATACCTTTATTCTCTAAATTGTGAGAAGTTGACGCTGTCATAATCAGTTCTTGTAATGTTTTAAGAAAGATATGGCCTAACTTTGATTTAAATTACTTCATTTTTGGGCCGTCTGCAACTTTGGTCCTATGTCTGCGTGTCTGTGGTCAAAATGTTAACCCTTAATATATTGCATGCCGTATGAGTTCCATAAGGGCTACGATGATGTAACTTTGTGGAAATGGAGGGGCGGAGTGGGGTGACATGTTGGTGACCTCATGTGACCTTTGGCCCCATTCACAAACCACGACGGCAGACGACACTCGCGGTCCAGGACCACAATGTATTTTGTTATAATCTATCAATTTGTTAAACAGACTGTAAAAAGAAGTGGTTAAGGCAACATCTCTACATCTCTAATCTTGTCAGACATTAGCAATCAATGCTGGCAGATGCAATATGTTGGACATCTTGTCGGGAACACTAATTTCAGAATTTGGTCAAATTAGACCACCCATTTCCATCCATTAACACACATTTTTCCCTTCTTTTCTTTCAAATCTATTTTTGAGCAATTACCAAGTACAGGAAATCTGTCATCGAATGGCTGAAACATGAGATATCCAATCAAAAGTGGCTTTTGTTTTTCGTGTAAAAGAATAAAATATCATCCACTTCGCATTGCCATGGGGATGGATGTGAGCATGTCCAGCCCAGTTGGGAACAAAAATGTTGCAAAATATTGTCAGGGTTGACAAACTCAGCGTGGATGTTATAAATCCTTGAGATACAGAGAAAACCAGAGGCGTAATCTCAAATCGCTGAATATTTTCACGGTTTAATTTTTTTCAAAATTTTTACTGTAGTGAACATTTATAAAACCATGTTTTGAGAATTTTGCAGTTTGAAATAGCCAAACATGTTCTTGCGGGCTTTGAATCTTGTGCTCAAATGGTGATTCTCAATAAATCAGGGATATGTCGCTTATTCAGGACAGTGAAGGGCCATGCTATGGTGCCTCGCCGTTCGCCGGCCATTTTTGGCTCTGTTTTTGAGGTGATTGTAGACTGATGCAAAGTTAAGTTGGAACTGTATGGATACAATATGGCTTTTCAAACTGAGCAAGTGATCGATGCAGCCATTTTGTGAAATAACAACTAGTTACGATCTAAAAGCTTTCCAAAAGAAAGAATTGTAAAAACTAGTATATTGTGTAATATTGTAATAACAACTAGTTACGATCTAAAAGCTTTCCAAAAGAAAAGAATTGTAAAAACTAGTATATTGTCATGGAATTTTTGTTGTAGTCATTGTTAACAACATTACAATTTTATGTAGCACAATTTTTTAGTCTAATAATTTATTTAAAAATATATTATATAACCCATTCAGCACAAAATATTACAAGATACCAACTTGCAAATGGGAAGACCTGCTGATAAAATCTCTAGTACGTGTAATTATGGGGAACACTGATTTTGATCAATCTATTAAATATTAATAGCTTTTAACTGTCATGTAAAATGCTGAACAAAACCATTCATTTTACCATAAAATGTGTAAGAAAATCAACCTGTTTAACTATCCAATCCATCATGTGCTCTGTGTTTAAATTGGAGACAAAAGGAATGTTAATTTGCTGAGATTGATCACTGAAGGAGAAAAATGAACTGTTGCTATCTGCTAATATTTGAGATTCCCCAACCATCTTCGCAAAAGTTGGCACCCCAGTATCGTCGCATTTAGCAGGACTTCAATATTGGCAATTCTTTTTGTAGAAGTGTTTTCTCTTAGTAGAATTCTTTACCAAGAATTCAGCACACCTATACATATACACCCACATACATAAAATACAAACACCGACCAACCAGAACAAAAATTAGTTGCCCATGGAAGAGTAACCCTTTTTACATTAATTGGATGAAGATTGAGCTAATGATACGGAAGGTAGGAATCAATTAGAAAGCAACTCCTAAGTCTAAGAGACAGGTAGACCAGGTGTGTTCAATGTTAGTGTTCGGCGGCTGTAGTATGCCGCTTTTGGAAATGACCACACGCGCAGCCAGCTTTAAGCTACACATTCAACTCATTATGGCTGTGGAGCTCATCCATCAATATTATGCCCTGATATTTTGTAACAATTACGCTTGGTAAATAGAATTTTCCTTTTGAGGTAACTAGACAATATGCGCCATCGATCATGCCAGTCTGTACAATGCCTATCTGTCGTGAAAATATTGCATCTGGAATAACTGGATCTCCGTCATAAACCTGGTTTTGGCGTAGTTACGATCAATCACGTGGTAGTACAATTGGAGTCGGATAGTAACCATACCACAAATGTAGCCATTAGGAAAAAAGTACATGTGGAGGTCAGGAAGAAGATATATTTAGTCTGAAGGCTAGCCTCAATAATTGATCTGGACTAGGTCATCAAGCCGCCTACATTACAGTATAGATAACTCCTGCACTGCTGGAGGACACATATTCATATGTATGGTGATATGATTGTATTGTAATTTACAAAGGAATACAAAGCACCAACATGCCCGAACCATGCTCAGGAGAATACCGATCAACTGTTAGTGTTTCTGGCCCCTTGTCTGGTTGGCTTGGTAACATTTGCCGCCAGACCGGTGCGTTGACAGGGAGTTATCACACCATATCTAAATGACCTATATATCTGCGTCATAATACGAGCTGGGGCAATATACAGAGGTGACAAATTATGAAAGCTATGCTTACTAGGTTCTGCTAAATAAATATTATTATTTACATAATTGTCCTGTGTAAAGAAAGGCTGTGTCGTAATCGCCACGATCTTCTGTCAAAATGAAAAAGTGATGGTATTATATATTATAATTATTATGGATAGATCAGTTGCTTACAAATTGACATAAATCATTACTTTAATTGCTCTCATTGTTATGGAAACAGATTTTATTATTGAATATTTTATGCTTACAGTATTTATGAAAGTTCAGTTGTACTTTCATCATGTAACAAGCTCAGGTCAAATAAATATAATGTTGCTTAACTTTCCAATTGTCCTGACAATATGAAAATGAAATTAATAAAATAATACTATCTTTTATAAATAAATATTTTTAGTTACATAATTGTCGTCTGGAAAATGCTGTCATATTAGGCAAGATCTTCTGTCAAAATAAAATTGATGGTAGGCTATATATTATTAAGGCTGCATAAAAAATTATCAGATTCTTGTAGCCCTCCCTCCTCACTTTTTGGGATAGGTCAAACTTTTTTTTTATTTTGCAATTTTCTTAAATTAATGTTTTCAATCCTGAAATTTTGATGGATGATGGGTGGATCATAGGCCTAATTGTGTTATTAATCAACCACAGCCACTTTCATGTGATTTTAGAGACTCTAGGGGGTCTATTCCTTGTAAAATTAAAAAAGTCCTCGCCATTTTACTGATGCGGCTGAAAGTCGGTGGAAATATCAATTTTTGGTGAAAACAGCCATATTTTAGCGTCATTTAGTAAAAAAAATAAAAACCGCCCTCCCTCCTCACTATTCAGAGGCCACTGCTACGAGAAACTAAAAATTAATTTTAAGGGGCCTAATATGCATAGATCAGTTGCATACAATATTGTGTTACTTTTAATTGCTGTTGTTACTATGGAAACATATTTTATTGAATAATTTATTCTTTAGAGTATTTATGAAAGGGCAATTGTACTTTTGTGCAGTAAGTTTAGGTCAAATAAATATGATGTTGCGTAACTTTTATATTGTTATGAAATGAAATTATTGATATTGTTTAAAAACCAACATGTATGACACTGATATATTGCAAAATTTGGTAAAGTAGACACCATATTTGGTCAATACATACTTCATCTTTCAAACTAACCCTGCATGTGCTAATTTCCTGATATAAAAACAAACCAACCAACAAAACAAATAAGATATATTTTGCTTGTTTATTTAACTGTAATTACAAAGGATGCTATATTTTTATCGATTGATCCTATTTCTTACCCGACCTTGCCAATGAAAATAAATGTGACAGAAAGATTTTTGTGTCAACTCTACCATTATCAATTACCGAGATAGCCGACACTTAAAAGCTATTTATGAATAGCTTACTGGTGTGAGCCTCAGGTTTATCTATCTGTAGACATCAATGGCAAGATGTCAGCAGTGCAATCAAGTGTGTCACTGAGTCCGTCCAGCATAAATTATTTATTTGTTAGTATTTAGCTTTGTGTCACAGTAATTTAGGCAAATGATGAACATTTTGTCCTATTAAATTGCTTAGAAATTATGATTTTGATTACTTGTTGTTACTTTTAACCCTTTAAATGGAGATAGAATTTAAAAATCAGTGGTTTTGAGGTGGCTTTTGGAAGCCATGTCCAAAAACATTTGGGAAGCCATCTAAAAAAACACTGATCTAAGACTAGGCTTGTTTGGACTCATTTAAATGATTTTTCCATGCTGATTCCTAATATGGTTATGAAAATGCATAATTTTGTAATTTTGGGGGAAAAAAGTGAAAATTTTGCTAGTTTTTAATTTTTTTTTTGGAAAAGTGAAAACTGATCTATGAGCAGTTATAGTCACATGTGAGGCTGAAAGAGTTAAACGTGCAGTCCAAGTGTATTTCTTTCATGATTTCTTAAATGCTGAATATAACCCCACCCCACCCCAGGGGCTATACTTGCCTATCTATCAGTATTCAAGCACTATCTTGATTGGTCACTGGAAGTTATTATCATGTAATGATCAAATCAGAGATATTGTAAGAATGGTGGTATGGTTTACACAGAGAAATAAAAGCACTCTTTTGATTGGTTACTCAGAGAGCTATCTCAGGTTGTGTTCTGAGCCAATCAGACCGACTGTATCAATATCCACTGAAGTGCTCAGGGTACTGCGTGGAGCGGATAATTAAGATGCTATCTTAAAAATCAACATGGTAAAAATAGAGCAACAAGGAAAGATTTATGGAAGAAATCCGATTTTAGAAATTTAACTTGTTACAGAGGTTTGACTGAAATCCTTGTTCTTTTATGAAAAAAATGTGTGTGAATTATATTATTTTGTTTAACCCCAACAAAGACATATTGTAAATCTTTCAAGGATCTTTAAGTGGATTTTTAAAATGGAAGTATCCTACCCAATGATCCTCTTCTCTAGAGTTGAGAAGAGTCCTGTCTTTGCCAGGATATAGAGATTTCTCCAATTATTACATCACAATGCAAAAAAATCAAGTGATTCGTATTATCCATTGATCGATTGTAGAATTGAGAAGAGTTCCTGTCTTTGTAGTTTGAATGGAACTTAGAATTTACTCTATTTTTACATCAAATGCAAAAGGTAATTGATTCGCAATTCTAGTTGTTTCTCAAGGACAAAGGATTAACATTTGTACCCAGCTTATATATTAATTCTACATTGATTTTACTTCAGTGTTCTCGTATTTCCAATAATACAGGCAATAGCTGAGCGTTCTATATTTTCCCCTTTTTTAAAAAAATCAATTGAAACCGACAAGTCTACCGAGTTTGAAGATGTTGGTAATGCAGTTTAAAAAGTGCCGGCTTAACAGATTGAATACAGGGAATGTCATGAATGATAAGTGTTGTTTCGTGCTTGTTTTCCTTCTTTCGATAATTAAAATGGTATTCTTGGGATATAGGGGCCAACTGTTCAACATGTGCTGTACAGATAAAGGTGAAATGAAATTTCAGGTTTTTTTGTACCCTTTTTGAAAAGTGACTGAAATGTTTGAAGTCCCGAATTGGGAATCCTTCGAGTAAGCTCTGCGGTGTGTAATTTTCTTGATGTTGGTAAAAAGGTCTAGTCGATTTATCTATCCTTCCGAGGGTGTTGTTTAAGTAAAGGGCTGTACTGTCCATACAAATCAGCATGATTATTTCAAGCAGTGTTACTGATGTGTGGTGCGCGCCGCGTGTTACCCATGTAGTGGCATAGTTTACAGGCCAGAGAAAGGCAAGAGACAATATGACTCTGAATCTGTTTGCTAGGCGCTGTCATTTCTTTTTTAATCCTCGCACAGATCACGGGTGGACAAGCCTTAATTTTTGTTGGAAGAGGAAAAGTGTGACAATGTTCCATGGCTTATATAATGTGAGTAATCGGCCTTATGCCCTATCTAAAATACAAGGACAGTGCTAGGATTTGGTAATTAGTTGTATCAGTTTCAGAAGTGATATCTGGAAATTGTTAATGGGATAAAAAGAAGAGATAAGTGTCTCATTTTTCTTGCAGGAAGTAAAAGGAAATCTGGTGAAATGAGAGAAATGGAGTTGACATGTGATGATATTTTATAGCGACCCCCTCCTGCTTATGGGCCACTCTAACCCTTTTCACTTCTATAATTTGCAAGGGATCTTGTCCTAATTTTGCCCTTAAACAGCAGATTTTCCTGACCTGAGTGTGGAGGGTTGTTGTGTGACTTTTAGGTCGTTTTGGGCATTTGGGGGTTGCCAGTTGTGCTGTGCATGTATGAAAAAATGCAATTCCAAAGATAAAGTGAGGGATTTCCCCTGCTGGTGGTAAGAGAAAATGGCAACAAACCAAAAAAATGTTATTGTGGGATAGGTGCGTTGTCTCAGGAAACAAGGGTTTTACAAAGGAAAAAACCTGAATTAGAAGCCAGCACTTCTAGAAAATTATTTAAATTGCCAAGGATGAAGATAGATTTCCACCAAATGTGGAGGATTAGTCCTGGGCGGGGGGGGTCAGATTCACCTGCCTTACGCAAGACTGGCTGTTTGTGTTTATGGGACGCAAAAGGTAAATTGACGGATTGTGGCCCCCTCCCTGACGTTAATGTGCTGGACGCCCTTTTAGGTAGATCTTCTTGTAGGTTACCAGGGTAACCAGCTACCCTGTATTTCAAAGAAAAAACAACTGTTCTTTTATTGCAACTCACATAATAATGTAAAGCTATTCAGTTTTGGTATAGGACTCTATTTTTGGCTTACGAAAGTAAGTCGATAAACAGAGTGCCTGGGGTGCTAGATATGTCATCAAACTTTATTTCCATATGACACAGTAGAAACAAAACAGTGATATGGAGGAGGCGAGCAAAAGGTCTATAGGGCCCAAAACCACACCCCCCCCCCCATTGGAATACATTAAAACGCAAGAAACAGGGCATAACTATCAACAAGAAACGCACAGAGTGTTACACTTTGTAACACTTGTAACACATTCTTGTTTAGACTAGTCAATACTCTTGGTTCACTGAAGTTGTCTGGTGACTCTTTGCATGTATTGTTAGCAGGGTCTCACCAAGAAACGGGAAACCATTTTTGGACCTCCAAGGTCAGTAAACTGTCAAGTGTAAGTGTTTGGGCAGGGATGTTTGTTTTGGTATAGAAGCCAGGGTCACTCAGGACCCTGTCACACCAGTCCTTCATATATATAGCAATGCCTGTAATTTTACAATAGTAGGTACAGGTAGTGCAATGCAATAACATTGGATTTTGTCACACATGGGAGTATGTGACATCTTAAATTTAGAAAGTTTAATTTCTTTGATGACAACTAAATATGATTTTTTCCTTTGATTGCCACTTCATCATTTTTATGAACTATTGGTTATGTGTACATTTGTGTGTAGGCCTACAATTAATATTGGTCAAAACTGAGGTTTTTGTTTGGTGTGTGTGTGTGAATTGGAAATTAAGGTTTACTGGCTTAAAAAATGTGCGTGGTAGATACAAATAAAAATGTGGGGTTTTATATGACGCACAAAAACAATTCAAGTACAGGTGGGGAGGGGGTTCTAACTTGGGAGGAAGTATGGTTCTCACATGGGGAGGAAGTTAGGGTATGTTACGCCTATAAGTCCCTCATTTTCAGGCTTTTTACAGTGCCAGTGACTCCCATTTTTAAACCATTTCTTTCCGAGACCCGACTCCATGCCAAAGCCATATTTACCAAAATTTCTTCAAAACTCATCAAAAAGAGTAGGAGATAATAGAGGGAAATCGCAGCTTATTTCTGAATTTCTGACAACCTAGTTCGGAGACCCCATTTTTGGGCTCAACTCAAATCCCCCCCCACCAGTTACAGGTTTATTAAGAAAGCCAAAATTGAAAAAAAAAAACAAAGGACAAAGTTTGCAGGAGATGTACTGACAAAATTTTATAAGTACTTCGTTTTCACAGGCTCAGTGCATAATACTTTTTAATGAATCTGTGGTTGACAGGTGGGAAAGTTTTTCCTAAAAAAAATGGTTGATTTGCGTATTAGTAATTGTGGCTGACAAGGAAGGGGAATGCTCTATACCAAAGCAAATTTAGCTCATAACTACGCTCAGGGTTTAATAACTCTTGCCCATTCTGACCGTTGAGGTTGTAGTTTTGCTTCTGCAATTTCTGGAAATTGAAAACTTGGGGAAGGGAAGATGTAAAATGGGAAGAAGTTCTTCATTTTTCTTCAAGTTGTAATATAGTTGAGCAAACAGCAGTTAATGTTGTACTGTAAGTAATTTCTGTTACTATCTCCATGGCCTGGGCCATACAACAAGCCCTTCCTATTCCTCAATGTCATCGAAGTTACTGTTACTTCCTGAATTATACCACCATTAACAATAAATTGTTGCTAAAAAGTATTTTTTTTAACCTTATAATTAGTCTTTTTAGCGTTTTGCTGCCCCTGTATGATGCATACAGAATCAGTGGTGACAAGGACAAAGTCAGTATTCCATGGTGGTGGAGTGTTGGTTGATGGGGGGGGTAGTCAGGTGGTAATGATGGATACAGGATCCAATGGGGTTGGGTGATGGAGTAGTGGCATCAGCAGGGGATTCAAGTCTGTTGCCAGTAGTAGGCCCCATGCATTAATTTGGAGCCATTTTACCATATTTTGTTGTTTTTCTTGTAATTTAATGAGGAGATTGCATTTTTAGACAAAAAACAGACATAGATTAAGATTACTTCAGTGATCAAAAAATCAATAATTGTTGTCTTCTATAAATAATAATGGACAAGCAAGTATGATTTGCAACTGTCTGACTGCATTTAGCAATTGAGCAAATTTCTGGGGAACCCTTTTCAATTATTTTTTTAAAAATTTAAAATGAAAAGTGCATTTACCAGGTAGGTTATACTACTGGAACAAACTTGATTTTTTGTTTGGCTCTTAGACAATGACAAATTTCATGGTATAGGCCTCCTATATCCCTTAACATCCTTTCGGGAAAAGATACATAACTGACGATCACCGCAAAAAAAGGTTTGCTAGCTTATTTGTTAGTCTAGGGGCAATTTCTCCCTAAAAACAAGACGGTTCCACTCGTGTTTTTGAAAAGTGGGAAAAAATGCAGTTAAGGTTAAGGGACGTTAGGAGATGGGAATTATCACCTGGAGCATGCCATTTGTGATTGTAGGCCTACCTATAAGTGGTTTTACTTCATTGTACAACTAAACAACACAAATCGGGAGATAGCCACCAGAAGACTGAGGATGGTGAGAGCTAAAAAACGGGATTCCAAAAGGGCGAAACGAAGAGGAGAAAAGACAGGTGCAAGCAAACGGAGGCAAAGAAAGACAGGCGAACAGGAAAGGCCGCGCGAAAGCAGTGACAGGGCGAGATCTACCTCTGTGCACTTGTCACCCCATACTTCCCTGTACGTATTCACACACATTGGTATTTCCCTTCATCCCGCCTATCACCTGCGCCCCTTTAACATTTATCCTGCTCTGCACTCTGCACTGCGTCTATTTCCTACTCTTCCTGCTTCCTTTTCATACATCTTCAGGCGGTTATTCAGTATTTGTTCCTAACTCATCACCTACCTCCCTCCCTCCACATTCTCCATTCCCTTCTCTATCCCCATCCCCTCTCTTAAAGGACCTTATTTTCAGTATGTTACGGATGATGATGATTTTATACTAGCAACGTAGTACAGTTCAAGGATGATAAGGATCATGTATTCTTTTAAATAGATTAAAGAAGAATTAAACAGTATATGTAAGCCAACCAATATGTCATAAACAGAGCATTTGCGAATAGAATAAATGACGACGAATACTTGATTCCAATCAGACTTAATGATTGCAATATCGTCCCATTAGTTGTGATTTATTTTATTGTTTGAAAGCTTCCCTAATAGTTTTCATTATTGAATAAGTTTTAGGCAGGCAAAAACGTTATAGCATTTTGCCTCGTGTCGTTTATTGCTAGTGGTATAGGAAACATAATGTATTCACATGGTTGAACGGGCATACGCTACCTTTGCCACATGTTGTTGACTAGTATTTTACAATCGTTTTTTCACAATTTAGGCTAATGGGCTTTTACCAAATTGGGCTAATAGTTGTATGGAATTGCAATGCAGATTCAAACCAAAAAATGGAGCCTATTTGAGCACGAAACGAACGAAATTGGTACATTTAATATTCCTATTGTGTGCTGGCGCCCGTATTAAAATTTTACAGACGTGTATCAGCTTATACTGAATGTGACTTGATTAATCAGATGTTGACCCCAAAAAGCATTATGGACAGTAAAACAGATATTTCCGTGATCAACTAAATGTGTATATCCATAGCCATTAATGGAAACGTAATTTACATATGAACACTATTAAGTACAGTTATAAAATATGAATGTTTTCAAAGAGTCCAATTGTTGAGTTGACAAGTCCCCTTTCCGAATTGAAACTTTGTTTCTATTAAATCAGAAAGGGGTCAGTAGTGTATAAATTTCGGAAGTCTGGTCACATGGTAATGCTGTGCGACCGTGTTCCTTGTGATCTGAAAGTTAAATGTTATTTTTCATGAATCTTATGGAAATCAGAAGTACTTCCCATTTTCATGATGGCAACTAGGGGAATATAAATAGTATTCACCTTTAGGACAGATCTCTTAAAGAGATAGCTGACATCTCACGACCTACTTATAAAAGTTCAGATTTTACATATCTGCCATTGGCCTAAGTATAGTCTTTGAATACCTAAAAATTTGTCCATTCAAACCTTGTGACTAGATTGCCGAAGAGGTCTGGGTGGTTGTGTCGATGGCGAAGCTGTGCGAGCATAATGTTTCAAGTGTTATGTTGGTCATTCTTAGGGGGAATGTACCTACTAATTAAAGGCACATCAGTGAATTTGCTAAATAAGAACTTCGAAAAAAAAGAATTCAGATTTGATTTTTGCATGTCGGTAACAAATATAGTATCCTAATATCCCCTACAAGTGATACAAACCAAAGCGGCAACCTTAATAAGCACAAAATCAGATATTTTATCATTACTGTCCGTACGGACACTTACTACAACACGTAATTGAATGGGGATTCAATCTTTGAACACTGACTGTTTTCGTCCTTCTCTGTCCACTTTTTCAGTTCGAAAAAATAACGTATGAGAATTCTACAGACTTATCCTTCATTTAAAGTATTCCTGCAAATTTCAAATATTTTACCTTTCGGATGGATCACTGATAGTGGGGCTTTATGATTGGGGCCAACAATAACATACAGGGTGAGTCAAAAAAAAAGTACAACCAAATGAGCGATTTTTCATGGAAAAACCCCTTTGTGTATTCTATATATTCTTCTTGTTGTAGTACATTTCCCTTTTTTGTGAGCTCTCATTTAAAAAATACGGCATTTAAAATGATTGATGCGTTCAAAAGTTACAGCTGCGGAAGTAAAAGTGCTCGATGTGAAAGACCGAAACAGTTAACACGCTAGAGGAACCCATTAAGCTTTGGTATTTGCAGCACATATTCCTCCATTAATTACACATTTGGAATAAATGTCAGGGAAAACCTATTGTGACGTAACCAGTCTCTGGGTGAGGGTGGGGGGGGGGGGGGTAAAGGCGGGATCCCACTCAAAATCTTTGGCCCCCTCCTGCCCCCTAGCAGATCAGGAAAAGTAATAAATTGATAGTATTGACAGAATTACCGTGTTCACTTTGCAAAAGTGTTTAGTGAGGCCCAAAAAGTTAAATGGTTCCCATCCTATGGTCCCCCTCCCCAAATGAAAATGTTGGTTTACATCGTTGGGTATAAAGACGGTAAAATGAAATAGTATGAAATCAATATTTGAAACGTGAAGAAACAATTTGCAGCATTCTTTTCAAAACTGCTTTGATTTCCACTAGTTAAAATTTTCAAAAGTATAGGGCTGGATAACAGAGAAAAGAACTTTCAATTTTAAAATTATCCTGTAATTTCATTGAATCTGACAGTATTCTACATATCATTCAACCTGTCCATGTTTTGTGTAGCATTTTGAAACGGCGCCAAAGAACCAACCAGTTAATTATTTTGAAGCCTCAGCGCGTCCGTAGTATTGAGTAGTATAATGAGAGTCTCATTTGTACAGTCAGTGTGCAATGTGTTGGTCAGAGAAGGAAAAGGATACCTTCAGGAAAATAAACTGTAGCCTTTGATGGCTTGATCGATTTAAAAATTTTAAAAATTATTGGGAAAGCCTGGACTAAACAGACTATCTACCATGAATTCATTTGGTAAATTTCCGTAACTTTTTTCATAAAAAATCCCTCACTTTGGTTGTACTTTTTTTGACTCACCCTGGATATCAACTGAACCCTTTCTTAAACCACAATATGAATGCCCGACAATTAACCATAAAACAATGCCGGTCAGGGGGCGGACAGTAGTGTGTCGTTTGTGTGACCACATTGCATACGCACACCGCCCTCATAGTAGTTCATTGATGTATTTTTATTGCCCCAAGCAGTCCCAGGGGATATTTACGAAAAGACACACAAAATGTGTGCAGAAAGGCAGTGTGCAAGAGTTCCCAATGAAAGGGAGCTATAAGGTGTGGATTTATTTAAAATTGTAATTTAAATTTAAATATAGTTGCCTAAAATGCTCAATTCCAAAGTTTGAGATGAAGCTGGGTTTCTGCCGGAAATTCTCTGAATCGGCCTTTAAATGGACAGAAACGACAACACTCTGGCCCATTGGGAAATGTTGGGAAATACAAACATTTCCAAACCATCAGAATCAGCTGAATATTTTGTATTTACGCTTTGGCCTGTATAGAAGCATTAAAACAATGGAATGTTAGAATCATGAAATGCACCTTAACATGCCAACCCCTGCAAAGGTGAATTCGACAAATAGTCAAAGGTACATTGTGGTTGTTAAAAGAATGCATCTCATAGAATTGATTCATAGCCATAGATCAAATTTTGACAAGAGCCAAAAAAAGGACTATTAAAAAAAATCGGCATGCAAATTAGCCTTATATGCATAGTGGCTTTTACTTCTCGTTTCTCATTACTTTAGTTTGAAGCTGATTTTTTTGTATTTCATTTTTCTGAAGTCAACAAATAACTGAAATTTTAACAAGTAATATGATATCAAATGCTTTGTAAATTGTATTTCCCCTAAATTTCATTCACCATTTGCAAATGTTAAATGACTAGTTGAAATTGAATCACAAGTTCGTTCATGTGCCTGTCACGGTAAGGAAAGAAAAGGCCCTTTGAGTGTCCAATTGCAATGAACTGTATTTTAACACCAACAAAATATCTATATGTGTTTTCCATTTATGCTTGAAGTGAAAGCAATAGATATCTTAATATAATGAGGGAAGAAACGAGCGAAGACAAATACACCGAGTGCCTATATCAATTGTACTTGCCCCGGGGGCCTCAGCTTTTATCAATTTAATTGACTATAAGTCTTCTCCAAAAAGGCAGACTAGCACCAGTAAAGGGCAACAACCTCTGCGTAGTGCATTGTTCCATCCATAGGTAAATGTTGGGACCGCCAAAGGTGACACATGACATTTGGGCCAGCTCTGCGCGCACGCCGCCGCGCTGCAGCGAGCGAGGCTACTCATCGTGACATTGGGGAGTTTTGCCCTGTGTGCCGGTGATTATTTGTGGGGGGTTAGATCTGTCGGATCTGCTGTCGTATTCACAAAACCTTAATCATATTGATTATTTGGGCCACGTCCCCCGTTTTCTTCTCTGTTTCAGGTTATAGTGTTAGTGCCAAAACACCTCTGGTGTTACAATATGGTAAGAGTTCTGAAGCTATATAGGTTGCTTTGGACTTCCATCAAAATATCTTGTGAATTTTGGATAATAGTTCTTAGGTCTTTATCTGTGAAAAACTTTCGAACAGAATTTAAGAAAAAAATAACATAGCTGCTTGATACCAAGCACTAATGCTTAAGTGCTTAGCGGCTAAATGAGTACAAAGTCAGGGTTATGTGTTGAGAATATTCATTATGGGACCAAATGACCTTATTTCTAGGTGACATTTCCCAAACCTACCTGTTGCATCATGGGATTGACGCGACACCCTCTGGGTCACAATGGAACTTGTGTGGTTTTTGGAGACACATCAGCAACATGGTAATAAATGTGAGATTAGAAATTGCATTTAAACAAGTTATTGAAATGAATAGATGATAAGCCAATCAGAAACACTCTATGAAAGGCAGGTAGTTTTGTTCAATATTGTGGATGTGAATTATGGTTATTGGTGAAAGAAAGTTACCAAAGTGTTGTGGAAGTAAGGACTTCAGCCCCATTATAACAAATGATTGGAAACTTCAAAATTTAGGTACAAGAATAAATAATTTTAAAAAGTTCCATAAGGATTACAAAATCTTCGCAGAAACGTTGCTTCTTGACTTACAGTTCTTGTTGTCTCAATATTACCCTCCTCTTGCTAATCTTCGTTATTTAGGGAGGAACAGCGCACGCCCCCTATATTTCTGAACAAGGCCACAGGGGCGTCTAGTCGCACAGAATGCTGCCAGGGGGCGTTCTGTAGATCTATAAAAAATGCCTTTTTTAAGCAGGGGCCGCATAGATCCGAAAAAATGACAGTTCGGGCGTCGGGTGCCTGAGAGTGAATATGACTTGGGGAGTGCAGACCAACGCAGTATGTTAATGCTTCCCTGGAAAATTTGGCGCCCCCTCTATTGCGAAAATCCTGAATACGCCTCTGTACCCCTCACTATCTTGCACTGTTTCTGCCCTCGCTTTCTCAACTACTAGAGATTTCAGGCTAAACATCAGGTCATGTAAGGATATCTCTTAAATCTTACTGAATCTTTTATTGTTAAGGAAAAATGTTATTAAAAAAAAAAACCACCTAAAAAAATTGAAATTTAACTAAAAAATTAAAAAAAAAAAAAAAAATCAAAGCTTTTTTTTTTTTTTGGGGTTTTTGAATTCTCATCAACTTACAAAAGGGAAGATCGTTCTCATTTCTAGCCAATTAAATTTCCAGGAAAATCTACAGATGGGTATGGGCAACTATAATTGTATTGTGCAACTGAGCATTTAGGATCAGACATTATGTGGCATGACCACTGCCTGTTAATTAGAATGAGATCAAAAGCAACATGTTTTCTCTTTGTACTTGTATCCCGGCAAACCCAGGTAATTGTATCTTATCCATTCGGAATTGCCAGGGATTTGTATCTTAGCTACCTGCTATATCAATGATCTCCACAGCACCCCCCATGGGCCCCACTGTGATGAGTGGACAGAGATAGGGCTATCGATAAGCAGTCCTGTCCTTGGCTATCATATATGACTTGTCCTCATTCACCTAAAGGACCTCACTATTTTGAGATTGGTGGATCAGTTGATTGTCACTGCTTGAGTGGCGGACGGATTTATTCCTTGATGTCGCGTGGAGTAAGTGAGTAAAGCAAGTAAGGCGGGGATGTACTCATGGCGTGAGTCAGTGAATTGGTCACTACTGACCTGGCCTCGGGGAATGTAAGGCAACCGAAGTAGGTATCGTGGCTGGTCGATTCGGATCCTAAGCTACCCTGGGCAAATGCTGGCTACATTTAATTAGGGCCAGAGTGACAACATATTTTTTTTTGAATGTCCAAATTGGGCACAACCAATGGCAATTATCGGAGTGTTCAGAAGGCCTGATTGCTTTGAATACATTGCAAGGTTAGTGGGGGTCAACGTTCGTTATATTAATTATAACAAACCAGATTAGCTCAGACTTACAAAGGAAAGAGGACATTGTGTTGAACGACCGAAACAAAACCGAATGTTAAAGCGTAAATGTGGTTGGTCAGTGTTTGGCCGCGGATCTCAGGTAAGGCCAATGCTCGTCGCCTTGCATACTGATGAGGCAGAATAATAATTTGTTGGCTGTCTCAACTGACTGGCTATAAATAAGTTGACCATGGCCCAAATACAACAAGCTGACGCTTTTAAGTAGCGGATTTAATTCTAAATTCTCTTTCTTGCTTCTTGGCCCTCATACAAAACCAAGAATGAGGTGTTATGAAAGAAAAAAAGCAGAGTGTTATGTCCAACAGCATACAATTATAACTATTTAAAGGCAGATCATGCTTTCACACCACACCGTGTACTTAAAAATCAATGTGATTCTTTTCAAACAAATAATAATTAAGTACTAGGTACTCGCAATTACGAGCCCACCTGGTTAACGTCTGACTGTGGTTGCCCAGAGGGGAGGGAAAGATCATTTTGAGGCTGTGTGGAAGGAACTTCCGGAGTTCAGAGTCCTGTGTTTCAAATAGGGGTTGATCAGGGCGCATAGAATTGACCGTTTTTGATAATTCATCTTAATTTCCAGTGTATAGGTACACTTTTTATAGCAAGAAAAAAACTTGTTATGGCTTTGGTTGTGGGGCAACCAGGATTGCCTTTCAACCCTAGTATATTTTCTGTGTATTAGGTTATAACGCCTATTTAGTTGTTTAAGAGGACTTCCCAAATGACTTGCAGATATGCAATGAAACCACTGACGACTAGAAACTAGGCTTGTTTGGGACTTAATGGAATACATTTTCATGTGTAATTGAAATAATTTTAAAACTAAAAAATTAAAAAAAAAAAACTTTTTCAAAAAATATTGTGATTCTAATTCTATTATCCCCTGGCTTTAACCAATCAAGGTGGATTTTTTTTAGCTGAAACAGGGTCTGCAAAATGCAGGATTTTTGGACAACATTTTTTAGCCACTTTCTGGGTGATTTAATGGGTGGAAGAATTTTTAAAAGATCATATTATCTTCTGTGCTACAACTGGTCATCCAAACAAACTGATGGGATGTAGGTTATTAGTTGATACTAATGCATGTCATTCAGTTCCCCCACACCTCCAGGGGGTCTCTATCTGGTTACAAACCTACACTATTATTCTTGCTGCTCCACTGTATCATACCATGTAATAGTAACTGGATTATAATTCATATGGCTAAATTCTGTGTAATCATTTATGACCTATAAAAATACTATTTCAAAGTAAACTAGATATGATAGCCAATGATATGAATGCAAAGTGGGATTTGCACAGCTGTTTGAAAGTCATTTATAATGAAAAACCAGAACAAAACAAAAATATCAATAACGGTGCAGTTTTGACAACATATTTGGATTACATTTTCCACTAGCAACATCCTAAACAAATTTGACAATATTTTATTGCCAGCAAATACAATTTTTTAAAAATCTAGTTTTACACATATCTCTATGGCAAATGAGCATATAGAGGGTGCTATAACATTCAAATCATGATCTTTGTATGCATATATGGCAAGATTTCCGCAATGTATTTTTCCAATGTTCTGATACTACAGGGGTAGTAGCTCTTGCATGCCTCTGCTCATCAGTTGTCAAAACTGTGTTGCCACTGTTTGAAATTGTTCTGAAAATGAAATAGATGATTTACATGGGATCAAACAGCTGCATTTGGGAGTTAGTGGGGAGGAGATTTTTCTCACAGGGTTGTGAGTTGCATCTAGTGGAGTATTGTACTATCCAAATTTTGTTATGCCAATGAAATGGTGACAAATGGAGCCATGTTCTATAACCTGGGTGTCTATTCTATTATTCCATTATGTGGTTGGGGAAGATTTGGAGATGTTTATTAAAATAAAATAATGAATAAATAAGTAATAGGCCTATAAGAATTGAAAGAGTGGTAGCTCTTTGCAGTTTTGATATAACAACGAACTTCATTTAAGACAATAGGTACATTATTAAAATAGGGAAGAAGCATGGTTGGGTTGGAGGAAATTAATACACATCACTTCCATGTAACATTAAACACACAGTGGTTTGGGCAATACTGGGACTCAATTCAATAGTGGCTCTATTAACCATACTGTTTTGCTCACAGTTTTCAACAAAAGGGTTATTTTCTCTTATGTTAAAACAGATTTCTCCAAGATGACGATGTCCCTTCAGTTGACCATATACTTCTGTAATGCACTCCACTTGTTCATAGTTAATTTGTGGGTTAACTTATAAGATATTTAAAAGATGTTGCAAAATGATCTGTTTGCCAGGAGACATCATTAAGAAATATGAAGTTATATAATCGTGTGAGAAATAATAATAGTAATAATAGGATGAGGGCAATAAATGATCAGTAAAGATCTTAACTTCCACATGTACTCTAATTACAAAAACACACCATACATCTGTTTGCGTAAAGGTTTTCCAATAACTGGCGACGTAACTATGGCATATTTTGTTATGCTTTCATTTGACACCGTCCTACAATCTCAACAGACAAAATATTATTATACCGAGCTTTTAGACACCATACAGAATTGACCCATGCACTAATGACCCATAATTAATGTGTTTAATAGACTGTCACCGACATCTCCAGATGGACCTCGTTTGTCTGATGAATAATGAATGGTCTCCAACCTTATCCTGCATGAAATGGTTAAAATGAAATAGAAGCTTTCACTCAAAATTAAATTGTTTAACTCGTAACATGCTATGTCAGGTAAAGTCCATTTCATCTCATTTTTAATTTCACAGTCAATTTGCATAGCAGTATAATTTTACATCTAATTAGCAGTGCCAATTAGATTGCTCTATATATTCTTAGTTTTTTACATTTTATTTCCAATTGAAACATAATTTGTGAAGTGTCTATTTTCAACAACCTCTCCATATGTGAACCACTCTGTTAAAAGATATGTTATTGGTTATTTACAGAAGTTTCAGGACTTACTAAAAATGTGAAATATAAAAGATTTTTAAGTACTTGACTTATTGTTGAAACAAAATGGTTTGACTTTAAAATCAAGTATCATTTCAGTATTTGGAATTTTTATATCTTGATGATGACTTCTTCCTTGTAATACAGACAGTTACATATGTACTGAGGAAAGTATCTGGTTTCCTTTTTGGGTATCATTCTCAGCTTAATGAGGCCAAGATCTTATTCAGTTTTTACCATCAAGCAGTTTCAAAATTTGGTATCCAAAGAGTTCTAAAAACTTAAACGATTCATGTCAAGACACAAAAGGCAATTTCCATGTTGTCCATTTATATGGATTAAATTCTGTGCAAAACCTTCATGTTTAAAAAAAGGAATGGTTGCAAATTGTTACATCGGTAAATTCTAATGATAAAGATGCCCAGGCCAAACATAAGAAATGGGTAGAATGGCAGATAAGCTATAAAATTGTATGGAACATTTTGATGTTAAGCATTTGCTGTATGCTAGGGCAACAAACAAATACTATGTATTCAAACGGTCCCGTCTGCCAATAGTATTATTTATTTTCATGTAGTGCCTATCATGGCTAGTTATAAGATCATGTGAGGATGATGGCTTAAGCAAACTCTACATTAATTATTACAGATTAGGAATGAGGGCCCAAACTTACTAACGGAATGCTTAGGAAACAGTGTAGTTATATCTGTGTGTAAACTATATGGACATACTGATGATGTGTTGCATTAGTTTGTTATAAAAATTAATGTGGTGGGCAAACCAAATTCACAAAGTGGGAAAGAATCTACAAAGTGTTGTTTCACTTAAATACTCTTTATATGAAAACAGTAAGCCATGGATTGCAACAGGTCTTTTACATGCTTTGCCCTGTGCCTGGGTACTATGTGCAAAAGTTTCTGGAAAACTATGTGAAAATAATATGTGCAAAAAAATTTTTGCCTGAGAATGGAGTTATTTTGAGTGTGCAGAGTGGTTGCAGTTATATAAAAATTGATGATATGGATATGACATATCAATTATAAGTCTGAATGTTGAGGTTAATTACCATTACCTCATTTTTGCACACATTAATACTGGCTTCGAAAATCCTATTTTTAAAAAGGAAGAATTAGTTCAGGACTATAGATTTCATTTAAATCCATTTTGGGTAGGGCTGAGATAATTATTGGCAGGAATAGTCATCACGGTTGGTGAACGTTTGAAGATAGTAATTAAAGGTGGGTGACCCAATCACAACCTCGTCCCTCCCACTTTACCCTATCACAATTTAGATTTTGATATCAGAAGAAAATTCACATTTTTTATAACTTAAGAATTTAAGACTTTTTTGTCCCTTTTTAAGGGGCATTCGTGATCCACAGCTCATTCACCCAAATTACCTCATCTGACTGTTAGCCGTAGTAATCCATGTGTGCACAATCTTACGTGCAAATTGGTCGCATCTGTAGAAATTTTGCAGTTTTGTTTTTCTGTCCGTTAAATCGGACAGAATTACAGCAAAGTAGCAGATGGGACCCGGGAAACGAGCCAATTGCTCATAACCACAAACAGCAAGACGGGATCGCTCCAACTTAGGAATAAGTTTTTCTTAGGATGAATAAAACCAGAAAGGGCTAAAATCACATGAAATCATGAAATGCCACCTTTAATTGTTTGAAGAAAACCTCACACAATGTCATCGATAACACATTAGCTCACACACACCATATACCACATGACCGTGTCCTAGGGGCCATTTTGGATAGCGCCTTACATTTTTGCTTTACTATCCAAAACAGCTTGACCGATTTAAGATCAAAATATGTGTTAATTGATAAGTATTTGTGAGGAGAAACATCACATGAAAATTGGAATTACATTGAGTGCCCACCTTTGCAAAGGAGATTATACCAATCAAACCACTACTCAAAGATCAGAAAAATCAAAGATCGTGTCATATATTGGTGGGCAGTTGAAATTTGAGTAGTGGTTGGCTGTGAAATATCCAGGTTTCTCATTTAGGTTTGTTTTATTCTTGAAAAATATTTCCTTCTTGAGAATTTCTCGCAAAAAATACTTTACCCCTACTGTTAAAAATGAACCCAAACCATACCAGATTATGTAAGCATTGGAGGCACATGGGTGCGTGGGCTAGCCGCTCGCTCATAAGATAAGGGGTGGGTTCGAGCCCCGCTGTCGCCAATGTGTGTGCCTTTGGGAAAGGCACTTAACCCGCTTGCCTCTCTCCACCCAGGAGTATAAATCGGTACCAGACTAGCTGGGAATGCAAAAACAGATCGCTGTGCGGAGGAGTGGCAAACCACCCACAGCAACATTATACGAGGGGTCTGGCCCCAAAGCCATAGAGGCACTCCGCCTGCGAGGAAGCACCAGTTGCATTTGATGAACGATTGATAGGTCTCTGTTAGAAAGTTGTAACCCAATATATTACTGTTAGTACACGAAATACCTCCTTTGAATAAGAATTACAATTGAGTGGGGAGGTGCAAAACACTAGTTAGTTGATATGCGGGTTGTCTTCGCGCACACTACACTGTATGCTACCTTGCTTAAAAGGGCGTGGAATGTGTTTCATGGGTCCATTGAGCACTACATGGCCAAATATTGAAGTGCCGTAAGACCACAATGTGCCAACAGAGAGGAAAGCTGGGGTCCAAGGCCCCCCCACGCCTGCTGGACTGCTAGTGGCGAGAGAAGGAGGAGAAGAAAAAGAGGGGAAGGGAGAGGAGAGAAGAAGGATTGGAGATGGGTAAGGGAGTGAGGGAAAGAAGGAAGGACCATGTGCATAATAAAAATTAAGTTTTCCATAGATTTCTAAAAAATAAACTAATAAGTAGGCTATCTGTGGTCCATGCCATGCCATGTGACTGTCAGATGCCTGGTTGTTGTAAACATATGGCCAATTCTGAACATATATCAGATCACGCGAACGGAATTAGGCCGCAAAATTAGCTGTAAACGCATTTAATTAATTCATGATAATTTGAACATTCCTTTTCCTGAAGACAATTGGTTGCAATATATACTGTATATATCCCAACACAAAAATCATTCGTCCGTTCTGTTGTTCAAAGAAAGTATGGCGATTTTTGAAAAAAATAAACTGAATGGATTTATTTGTCCATTGATTTCAAATTAGGTCACCATATTTCCATAATTTAACACCAACAATAACAAAGATCTATTTGTTAAGGAATGGGCTGTCTTCTAGTGACTCGGTTACCAGGAGGGGATAATGCCCCGTTTCTTATCTATTTCTCATATGATTACACTTGCACAGGTTTTTATCCTACGGGCTTCAGGGGTCTGGGGGAGGGGGAGTTGATACAACTGCTATTTATGGTAAGATATCCACCTGTAAGCTGAAATGAAACGGGTTATTTCCATTTCTCCAACGTAATTTGAATTAGAGAATTTGATTGGAGGGCAGAATGTAGTAAGTTTTTTGAACTATAGTGGTGCTTTTATTCGCATGAGAATGTGGAGACTGATCTATGAAAAATGGTGTTATTTTACTTGGAAGTATTGCGAGTTCGGGGAGAAAAGGAGAGCAGAGTGATAAATTTAGCCTGGGCTTTCGTATATCATCTTACAGGGCTTGGGATGATGCCAATTGCAGCAACCAGGAGAACCCGGCAAGGGATAGCAGCATTTCGGTTGACATTTTGTTTTTACTGGGGCTAGAAACTCCATAGAGCAAGCAAGCCTCGCTATGTCATGCCTCAGCCCAATAGTTTACCACCCTAAGAGGTTACGCCAGGTCATATTGTAATCTAGTGATGGGTGGATTCATGGTACAGAAAACACCATTCCATTGCCATGTGGAGGGGGTTTGATAATGGACAACCGAATTGAAGTAATTTCAAATGAAATCGGTTCGATGTATGGTGGCACTAGGAGTGCCATATCTCAATCGCATGGTTCCATCCATGCTCTTATTTACATAGGCATTCAATTCCAATGTAAGTTCTGTTGAACTTACTAGCTTCTTCTGGAAAGTGTGCTTGTAATTTCTCGGGCACAAATTTAAAAATTTGCGTTGTGTTTTTGCATGAGCGTGTGTCGTAAAATGCAACACGCCAGTAGAAAAAAAGGTATACAGATGGGTATTGCTCTTGGTTGTATACAGAGTTACTCAACATACTCCTCTTCAGCCCAAATGAGTTCCACCATGGTCACACTTAAAATCTGTATGCACTAATAAGGCTTGTTTTGATCCTGACACCACCTGATAACACAATAAAAATTCCAAGAGATTGGAAGTAGAAAACCAAATCTGGTTATTGTAAGGATTACTTTTTATCCCTTTCAAAATCAAATAAGACATGTGGTCTCCTTTCCCTATTCAGAGAAGTTGTCTGGTTGGTGAGACTGTTCCCTATATGCAAAAACAACTTGTTCCCAGTTTTCTTTTAGCCCATTTCTGTAATTTTGTATGCAAAACAAAGCGGACAACTAAACTTTTCCCAGCAATAAAACAGTCAACTGCGATAGTTTTAGCCATGTAGTTTTAATGCATTGAATCCTAATTTAGCATAACACTGGTAGTAGTGGTTCACATTGGAAGAGTATAATGCTGAAGCATTGAAAATCTGGGTGCAGTGCAGTGGCAGCACCAGACTTCTTTTTTTGGGGGGGGCAGAGAAAGAGAAATTATGGGGGAGACACCACAAATTTTGAGATTTTTTACCCAAATTTGGACAGAAATCAATATTTTTTTCCCAAAATTTGTTGATTTTTGGCCCCAGATCACTTATTTTTGCCAAAATCTGCAATTTTTCTCCTGACCTGGTGTGCCCCCTCTGGCATCACTACTCTCTGGGTGTGAGGGCAGTATGAGACTTAGTGGGAGAGTGCAGCCCTCAGGTTGGTCATGAATGAAGGTCCCTAGTTCAAACCAGATGAAATACTTTCGCTAAGTTCAATTATGAGAAAACAGTGTGTGTAAAAATTCACCAATAGGAAGCTGACAAGTTTCTTCCACTCCTCCAACAAAAATTCCTTGAGTACAATATACCACCTGTTTGATTCTGACAGCTGTACCAATCATCTACAGGTGCATGCATTGTTATCTTGGAATGTGTATAGAGTTTCCTCCACAATAGTCAGTTTCCCCACCAGTTCCATATCTCTATTGGGCAAATTTGTTACATTATAAGTAACATTCTTTTGTTACTAATAAATATTAGTTTCATATAACTGGCAATTTAACAATTTCTTTTAAACATTAATTATCACATAGTCTTTGTATTTTAATTCCAACCAAAATCTCTGAATTTAGCAATTTTGTTACACTCCCCTTACAAGTCAGGTGTGGTAAGTGGAATACGTAGTGCTATTTGATTGGCTCCTCTATACCAGCAACATGTTACATAGAAAAAAAAGACTGTTTCTATGGTAACAGTACATGACATAATTTTAAAAATAGTCTGTTCATATGTTCATATTAAATTAGGAAACAGCTGTTATCTTCACAACATTTCGCCCAGTATGATTACAGTTTTTTTCCCCTCGTCAAAGTTGTTGCCAGATTTACGAATCATTCAGTTTGTGTAAACCTGAGATCATGAAGCGGAATGCATGTGGTTATCATACAAATAATGAGTACTTTGGGGTTCCTAACAAACAGTACTTAAAAACAATTTTAAGAAGTGGCAACTAATTTTAAAATACGACCAAAAAAAATTAAAAGGAGCAAGGGGAAAAGCAATATAAATTGCATCCAAAAAGGAGGTGATGTAATAATACGTCTACTTCTGTTTTGATACCTACCTAAATACTCAAATGACACAATTATATTTGATTTGAAATAATGTGATGGATAAAATTGGCACATTTTTTGGATCACTCTGCGAGTCAATGCAATATTAAGAAAGAAAATCAACTATTGAAAACAATGACAGAAACCTGTTAGAGCTTGCAATGACTTGTTCCGATCTATCATTTTCCTCAATAAATCAGGAAATTGCATTCTGAACGTTGTGAATTTTGCACCAGATGCGCACTTTGTTTTTCAGGTGTTGTCATATACTCCATATTCATAACTAATAATGTTACCCTACTCCTAAATCAGGAAATTACATTCTTAAGAATGAAACACCCTTAATTTTGATGGATACGTGTTTGAGTTTTTATGCGTCATGATGTTGTGTGCCGCCGTACACTGAGCTCAAAATGTTAATGCCAGAGCGCCGTAAGGTACCCTCCGCGCAGGTGGTTCTTCAGTAAATTGCACCACTTCTGCAGTTCTACAGCTGATGTCGGAAAGCCCCCGACAAAATTACCGCAGATTTGGGACAAAAGAACTGTCATCAAAAAGCCATAAATTGACCCAATTTCGAGAAATTAGACAGTGCTAGTGGAAGTCAGTAGAAGTCAATTCTTGTGGGCCTTGGCTGGTTGTCGGAGTCACTGTTAATTACCAGTAATGCTTGTTATGTTGTGCGTGCTCGCAGGCAGTCTGGGACTTTGCCTCTGGGGTTGAGGCAAGTGGATCTACTTGCTACTTCACTTCATTTATCGTAATTGGTGGAATGAATTTTGCCCAATCTCTGGTGTACCTTAATTGAAAAACCGAGCATCTTTCTCGTCTTGATGGTTTGTTGCATTTGTAGTCTTAGTTTTGGTAAAGATTTTGAAAATACTGGCAAATCGATTGTAAATATTTTGTTCAAAAGTTGCACTCTGTTAGGCATGAAAGAGGATGATGTGGGACTATTAAACAAGTATGGATCTTGTGGAATGATGTTGTTACCAAACAGTAGCAGTTGTTAAATTTATATACCGAATATGGTATGATATTAACCTCAGGCTTGTATTAGTAGGAAAAACATTTACATAATAGTGCACTGACCGAGTTGGATTTTCCCCCTAAAATGACATTCAAATATTAGATTTGATTTAAAAATCAGGACATGAAAATTATTGAAAACATACAACTGAATTTACATCTGACAGGTTTATTTCTCTTAAGACATCTGTCCATATTGATAAGAAATGGGTTATCAGAACAGTTGCTATTCATTTGTACGCAGACAGATGTGAACATCACTTTGAAGTTGTGATATCAAAACATTTATGATTTATGAGGGGAATTCTTAGTACTATGGAGATTACGGTAATATTTCCCAAGTGAGTCATGTTTTTACCTGCGTGAAATGAGGACAAGCAATTTCCAATGATTTTCATTATAGAAAATTTATGGGTAAAAATGTGATTGTCCAGAGGTTTTTTAAAAGGGACAATTGTTATTATTGAAAATTGCTCCATTTTCAGTTCAACATGGGTTGTGTTTTGTCAAAAGCCAAAACGGAATTTCAGAAATTGTAACAGATGGAATGCCTTTTTGAAGAAAAATTGTAAAAATGGTGGATTAAAAAAGAACAAAAATATATTGATTTAAAAATCACCACATACCATATTCAAAAATTTGTTTGAATCTGACATAGCATTTTAATGCGATCAGAAATTCTGTATTTACAATGATCCATAGCTAATTGAACAAGTTAATTTCCGAAACCGTAACACCCTGATGTAGAATCATAATGGAAAATTAATTCAGGCTAACAATTTTACAGATGAGATGAGACAATAACACGCTTTCAAATGATGCCAAAATCTTGGTTTGATGGAGTGAGTGATGGGGCGAGGCTGAAGATCGGATAGTGCTTCTTAAAATGAGTCAGGATTCAGGAGTTAAACCCACGTGTCCGTGTCTCATTCGTCAATACTGAGACGGTTTTCAGTAAACCAGATCGGGTCACAAACATTTCATCATCAGTCAAGTAAGAACACCCAAGTCTGTTCGAGATTAATATCCGGGTCGCTTCAGTGTGTGCGATCTTGCTTTTGAAGGGCACCAGTTTATACTAGTTACTAGAACAACTATGTGTAATGCTCGCATGGTAGGTGGTTGTGTCTGGTTCTTATAATATTTGTTGTTTTTATTGGAATTAACCTGGTTTGGTAATAAGTTGTTATGAGTTTATTTGTCAAGGGAAGATAAGAGTACACACCCAACCTGGGGAGTTATCCTTTCAAGCCTTTCGTTGATTGCAATATGAACACCGATTAAAACCAAGCAAACCAAAACAACAGTGGTGTATTTTGGAATCCCTACCTATGTGATTATGCGGGCATGATTATGGTTTTAAAATGCCTTTCAGGAGAAAATCAGTTGTTCCCTACCAAAATAGCACAAAATAACACTCGATTTGTACAGTGCGGAGTGTTTTATTTTTCCACATAAAAAAAACCACCTGATAGCAGTATTGGCACATCCATGAATAGATGGAAATGTGATAAAGTGATTCACTTAACATCGGCTGTTATCCAAAGAGCAGGTGGCCTAATATTCCGTTTATGTGGAAATCGACATGCAGTTTCGAATATGAACGTGGAAATGAATGTACTGACTGATCGTTTTGGAGCAGGAAAAAGCTAAAGCTCTCTACTTTGGAGGCTTAACTGTGGTGTGCATCTATTGAAGGTACCGCTAAACAGTGCAGCTCTTCAGCGGCCTCTACTGGCAGACGAATCAATACTGTTAGTCAATGTTAGCTGCTCTTTGCTGAAAACCAAGAAAAAAGCGTTTGGGGGAGATATAGCGCATCCGAGCGAGGGATGGCTTAATTTCTGCTAGGTCAAAGGTTACATAATACAATTCGGATGATAATGGGGTTGAAAAAATGCACCTGGGTGATCAGACTCTTGATCGACTCTGCAATTTTCATATTCCAAAATGCCATGGCAACGGCAATGACTAGATATGTGTGGCAAAAAAAATGTGACATTTGATGACTATTAGGTGTCAAGGAAACACAAGCCCAAGTGTGAATTCAGAAGGTGTGTTATTTGTATAGGTTTTAAAAATCATAACCAAGAGTGCCTGAGTGTATATTACAGTGGCTTTTATCTTGATAACATGTTTATGAGTTATGAAATTCAAGAGCAAGTTGGGTTTTAGACTATTGAAAACTGTTTACCATTTATTGGAAAGAGGTGACAAGTAGGTAGGTCCTATATGGATATCTCTAACCAGATGAAGAGCTAACAGGCTGACGAGAAAGATCATACGCTTCTGTCTGGTGGTGTCATACGATTCCTTGGTTTTTCCAATGTCTGAAAAACATTTTTAAGTAAAAGTCTAAAATAAGTCTTTTGAAATAATTACTTCCAAAATAGTGAGCACAGGTAAAATTGTCTGCGTACAAAATGCTGTGTGTTTGTAATTGACACTTTGCAGATGATTCTGTTGCAGAAGAGGTAAAGGGACAAGGCGAATTAGAAAATTAATCTCAAACCACACTGTAGTTTATGTACTCTTTTGGGCCTTACAGCAAATGTAGAGCGGGGGTTTGGTCGGAGATCAAAATTGTTCAATTTGTTCTCAATTTTTGTGAAATTAGCATTTCATGGCCAATTTCAGAATCAGCATGAAAAATTACATTTCAAATGAGTACAAAAAGGCCTAGCTAGGTCACTGTTTTAGATGGTTTTCATAGGATCTTGGGAAGCTATGGTGGATTGATGTATTAAGATACCAGAATACCGGGTTACACCCCAACCACAGGTACACAGTGACAAAAGCGTTAAGCTAGCCCAGTAGGGTAGTTCATTGGCCGCTCAAGTAGGACTGGTGATGCGTTTAAAATGTGGTTTAGTGCATTTGTTGTAAGGTCCTGTCAGACCCACTATCTTTGACATTCCAGAGTCTTGGTCAGATTTCACATTGCTGACAAAAACCATTTATGGGCATATCCCCATTCCGAACATTTGGCGTGCTGTGTAGGCAAGTACCCATTACTAGTTACAAATTTTATCTCCCCTCTGTCCTTATCTTCGGAAAAAAAAAGAAACACAATAAAAATTCTCAATCGGGTATGATGACAATATACCACTCACAGGTTATCAATATTAATCCATCTGATGGTAATTTTGAGATCAATCCAAGTTCCTACACCAGTTGCAAATTTAAATGAGCAACAACTCGAGTGCTATCAAAACTGTTGGCAGTTTACATAACATACAATGACTATGGCATAAAGATGACGGGCTTACGGCGTTTACATACTTCAGAGCTTGGTCAGATTGTTAAAACATTACTGTGAGATGACAAGTGTTGACATGGAGGCAAAATTACAATTCACCCAGTCTCCCCCATTTCTAACATCAACATGTGATGCGTGTTATGATTCAGTGAGATGTTTTTCATACGATCACTCAAAATGTGTCATAAGTGAGGAGAAAGAAACGGGGAATAAATCGGCAGGTGGATGCCAAAGAAGAAAACGTAAACCATATAGCTGACGTTTGGTATAACGTATGTGTGTATCATAGTTCGTGTGAAGTAAAGTTGGGGCAGAATTCAACATGCTTGTGTTGCCCTGTATCATCTGTCAATCAAA
>JAMKCH010088450.1:0-29404 GCA_023653785.1 Ophioderma brevispina
TTGATCTTTGTCGTTTGTAACTCCGTCATTGTCATCGTCCAATTGACTACTAGCACATCCATTCGAGTCAACATTCGCATTTGCGGGTGTATTTGGACATTGATCTGCTGTATCTAACACACCATCTCCATCAGAATCTGTTGACACTACTCCACAAGTTGCTCCTACCGTGTATGAAAAATACTTGGTAGCTGCTAAGCCTCCTGCAAAGGCAAACTTACAAGCATAATTTATGGTCTCTCCCGATGATACCCCGGAAATTGTTTTCGAAAAAGTCGTTCCTGAAACATGGTCCATTTGTGACTCCTCAAAAGGAGATTGTTTCCATAAATAAGCAACCACACCTGCCTTATCAGTATCAAGTAAGGTAAAAGTGATGTCAACATTTTCACCTATTGTTTCAAAGGTTACTTCAACACCCTGAGAAAAAGAACCTTGTTGTGCCTCAGCAGAGGTTTCGGAACATTTTTTAACTTGTTGAACACTAATATTTATAGTTTCTGAAGTGCTAGAGGCACCTCCATTATCGGTTACTTTTGCCGATAGCTCATGACTTCCTACAGTGGCACCTGTCCATTTCAAACTATAAGGTGCTTCGGTATCTTCGCCTAACTTCGTTTGTCCGTCAAAAAATTCAACTTTTACAACTTCTCCATCCAAATCACTTGCCGTAGCAGTAATCGTAATTTCTGCCCCTTCTTTAAAGGTACTATTCTGACTCGGAGAATTGATTGATACAGCTGGTTCTGTATTTCCGTTTTCAGAAACAATAACCAACACCTCACTTGTAGATGCGTAATTATCGTAACCAACAGTTAATTTACATTTGTACACTCCATTTTCTAAATTTGAAATTGAAGGGGATGTACTGTTTTTATTTGAAAATGAAATAATGGAAGGTCCGTAAATTTGCTCCCAAGTATACGTCAACACTTGTCCATTCGGGCCTGAACTTGCAGTTCCATCTAAAGAAGCAGTCGTTGCTGGTGCTACCACTACAACATTTTCTCCCGCATCTGCAAATGGAGGCTCATAACTCAAAGCGCTGCCATAGGTAAAGGTTAATTTCCCTAAGTTAAATTCTCCACTATCAAACCCGAATCTTAAAACCTGTATTCCTTTATTTAATGGAATGTTAGTTACGGTTTTGGTTGCAAAAGTTGACCAGTTCGAACCACTTGTTGAGTTAACGGTTATGTTGTTGCTGATTTTTTCTCCGTTGACTTCTAAGTAAAATGGACCTCCTCCATTTGAATTTCCAGAAGCATAGCGAAAAGACAAGTCATAATTTCCTGCAGTTGCAACATTTACAGTATATTCCACCCATTCTCCAGCGGCTATCCACCCTACTACAGCTCCTTCACCGTTTACCGTTTCGGAATCCACATATTCTTCTGATCTAAAATCACCTTCGTTGAAAGTTGACACATCCACATAAGCTATTCCTTGTCCAATGCCTCCTTCAAATTTATCATAATGACCTGCTTCAAATGTTCCTGGAATAGCGATTGGTGTTCCAGAATATGGGGTTTGTTCTCCTACTACAATGTTTACCGTATTGGTCACATTGAATTTGTCTCCTGCATATATTTTGGCATACATTCCATGGTTTCCTAAAGTCAATTTTTCAGCTTTTATTTGGTAAGGAGCTGTGGTATCCTCTCCTAACAAACTTCCGCCTTTGTAAAATTCAACTTTTGTAATACCCGTTCCTACTGTTTCCACGGTCAAATTGACACTTCCGTTGGTATAAGCTTTATCAAAATCGGTACTTAACACACCGTTAGCATTTGTGTCTTTATTGGTTCCCAGTTTATTTGGAGCTACAACAAGTTCATATCCATCGGAAAACTGTACTGTTATAGTACTATTTGAATAATTGTGCGCCACATAGGTTTTATTACCATCCTTTTCAAAAACAGCAGCAATTGGATAATTTGCGGTAATTTCAGGTTTTAATTTCCCCATAGCATTCATCGCATGAATCCAATGGTAGGTTTGTGCATCCGAAACTCCAAACTTCATAACACGTCCTGGGTAAGAATTGTACAGTTCTATTGCCCTTTCAGGGTCAAGAAAAGATAGGTACTTCCAAATGGTATCATGCCATAAATTTGGATTGGTGTCTGAGGTACTTAGAATTCCTGTATTGGACTGTAGTTCGCCCCATATTTTTTGTAAATAATCCTGATTTTGGCCTAAGTACAATGAACCTCCATGCATAGGGTACAACTCTATTACATAAGAGGCTGTAATATCAGCTGTCCAAAAAGTTCCGTTATCATAGGAGTTTCCCCATACTCTTGAAACCATTCCGTATTGCTGTCCTTCCTTGAAATTTCTTTCGTGCATATCGAACCAGTATTCTTCTACTGCCGATTGCTCAGTTGTATACAGATAGATCCCCAAATCACGAATTTCATCATTTCCAGTAATCGTTCCCCAATGAATCAATGAAGAATTGAATTGCATACTTTCAGAAGTGGATTCTTGGTCATTTCCTTGTGGAAATGTAGCAAAACCATTCGCCCAACAATGTCCTGCATAGGGACTGAAGTTTCTTAGAAAAGGAAATGCATCGTCATTTCTATTCGAAGAGGCTGCATCACGTACCAAATAATTGATAAAATCTCCCCATTGGTTTGCCCAACCCGGTTCAAACTGTTCCATAAATGCGGCTGCATGGATAAAATACCCCCAGTGAAAATGATGGTCATTGATATTACTGTCTTGACCATGTCCTGCCGGATACCCAAGCATAGCAGACCAATCTTGATTGTAATAAAATAAAAAAGCAACTTCTCCAGATTGATAGGTCAACCAATCTTCCAATCGTTCCTTTACTGTTGCAATCATTTTGTCACGTGCTTCGATATCACCGGTTTGATCGGCAATTCTAGCTGTTTGAATCAAACGATTCATTACTTGTCCTTCGTTATAAGAATCTGTCCAATCAGACAATCCATCATTTTTTATTTGATCAATTTTGGCTGATAAATCTGCTGGATTAAACCCTTCACTATAATTTGCCAAATAGGGCATTGTTGGGAGAATACCGCTATACTTGTTTTCTACAGAAAAGGTATTTCCGTTTAGGGTTTTTATTTCTCCCCTCACAGAGTTGTAGCTGTATTCACTAGGACTTGCTGAATTGGCAGCTAAATTACTCCATTGGTGTGGTAACAAACCTAACAGCATATTGGTGTTACTACCTTCTTTTATAGCTGTTGTAACGGTAAAATCAGTTTGTACAGCTCCATTGTTTTCATTGTATGACCAATCAACTTCGGTATTTACAGGGAATACATAAGCATATTTTTTGTATTCATTGGCAATTGTACTAACGGAACCTCCTTCTTGAGGTAGCATAGCCATAGACCAGTAAGTTTTGTTATTCAATGAAGATGTATAGGTATTTCCTGATTGTGTCCAAGTACTTCCCACGGGTGCATAAAACACAAAATCAGCTCCATGGCTAGCATTTTCAATAATCAAAAGCTCCGATGAAACAGTAGCTGTACCGCTATTTACTTCAATGGCAACTTCATCGTCACTCTCTTTTTCAAAATAAAGAAACGGCATGGCAATTCCAGAAGTTGCCGTCAATTCGTGCGAAGCATCTTTCAAATTCATACTTACTGTCCAATCGGAATAATCAGATGCGGTTGCTTTTGAAGTATTCAAACCTGTTAATCCAACTTTGATTGGTTGTGAATCTCCAATTACACCCCAAGGAATATAGGTCACAATTAATCCTGTATTGGTTGTTTTTAAGGTCATTGGATAGTTAAACATATTGTCAGCATGATCTTCTTTTACCAGTTTGGACCACCAATCATTCGTTGGAACAGGTTTGCCAATAGCATTTCCGCTCAATTGTGGCGTTCCTGATGGGTATCCATTTCTACCTGCTGAGTCTGTGCCGGGAAATGTTTTAGTGTAACTTCCACTTCCAAGAGAGACAGTTTGTGCCTCACCTGAAAATGAGAATGACACAATAAATAATGAAACGAAGAGTTTCAAAAAGATTGTTTTTAAGGAATTCATATGGTTTTAGTTTTAGTAAATTTTAGGTCGTTATAAAATTACTACACCATTCCAAAAAAAACATTTTAGTCACCTATACAGCAACTTAACAAATGATAAATACGCGTTCAATCACTAACTGTTTATACTTTGAGCCCTTTAATCATAAGTGTTTTTATAAAAAATAAAATATCTTATTTTAAAAAAAACGTGGTTTAGTAAAATAACGGAATCATCTTAATTTACCTTTAAAGTTAAGTCAATGTAGAGTTTTTATTAATTTCAATACAGTCTTCGTATTTACTTTAAAAAAAAATAAAAATTGTTTTTTGCTATCCACAGCTTTTTTTAGACAAGTCTAGATGTCAAATTGATTTTAGTTTCCCATGAAATCATCTCGTTTTCAGTTATGTTTGATTCTCATCTCTTACTCCGAATTATATTTTAATTTGATTTCATTCAAGAGCTTCAAAATTTTGTTAAAACAAAAAAGGCTGTCTTTTCAGACAACCTTTCTTTTAACTTATTTTAAAGAAATTTACTATTCTTTGTAAACCCCCATATTTTCATACTTGTTAATTCTAGCTTCAATCATTTTATCAACTGGCATGGCACGCAATGTTTTCAATTCTTCTTCAATTGTTTTACGTACTATTTCAAAAGTTGCTTCTCTATCGGAATGTGCTCCTCCCAGCGGTTCGCGAATAACACCATCTACCAAATTCAAGCCTTCCATGTCTTTTGAGGTTAGTTTCAAAGCAGAAGCAGCTTCAACTTTATAATCCCAACTTCTCCATAAGATAGTAGAACAGTTTTCAGGAGAAATCACGGAATACCAAGAGTTTTCCATCATCATCACTCTATCTCCCACACCTATCCCCAATGCTCCACCTGACGCACCTTCTCCAATAATAATTGTTATGATAGGTACTTTTAGCACACACATTTCGAAAATATTTCTAGCAATAGCCTCTCCTTGCCCTCTTTCTTCCGCTTCCAAACCAGGATAAGCCCCAGGAGTATCTACAAAAGTCAATACAGGAATATCAAATTTTTCTGCCATACGCATCAAACGCAAGGCTTTTCGATATCCTTCAGGGTTCGCCATTCCAAAATTTCGGTATTGACGTGTTTTGGTGTTGTAGCCTTTTTGTTGTCCAATAAACATATAAGACTGATCACCAATTTTCCCTAATCCACCAATAATAGCTTTGTCATCTTTTACACTTCTATCACCGTGAAGTTCCATAAAAGTATCTCCGGCCAATGCTTTAACATAGTCTAAAGTATAAGGTCTGTCAGGGTGTCTCGATAATTGAACACGCTGCCAAGGATTCAAGTTTTCGTATATTTCTTTTTTAGTTTCTTCTAATTTCTTAGTTAAATTTTGGCAAGTTTCCGTAACGTCTACCTCGCTTTCTTCTCCTATCAATTGGCATTTATTCAATTGTTCTTCCAGCTCTTTGATAGGCAATTCAAAATCTAAATATTCCATATTATATATAATTTATAAGGTAACAAAGATACTAACTTCGAGAAAGTATCAAATCAATTCTTTTATTTTTTTGACTTCAAATAAAGATAAACTCCTAAAATCCCAAACAACACATTTGGCATCCACACCATTACAACGGTATTATTTCCAGCTACAGCACCTAATACTTCTGATATTTTCATAAAAAACACATACAAAAACATCAAACCAATACCTACCGCCATATTAATTCCTACTCCACCACGTTTTTTTCGAAACGCCAAGCAAACTGCAATGATTGTTAATATATAAGAGGAAACAGGCAAACTTGTTCTTTTGTACAATTCAACTTGGTAGGCATTTAAATTTTTAACACCTCTTTTTTTTGAGGTTTGTATAAATTCATACAGTTCTCCTGATGGCATTTCTTTGGAAAGATAATCTACATACAAAAAATCCTTTGGAGAAAAATCAAAAACTGTATCAAATTTTCTTCCTCTTTGGATACTGTCGTAATTGTTAAAAATTCTTCTTTTAGTAAATTTTGTCAATGAAAAGGTACTGTCTCTTTTATTCCATTTGACTTCATCAGCCGTAAGACGGTATTTCAATTTCAATCCTTGGTATTCTTCATAAGAAAAATCATAACCTCTATTGGTTCTCAATCCGAAATTTTGCACGTACACAAATCTTCCTTCCCCCAATCTCATGCTAAATTCTTTTACATAGGATTGCTGTGCATCTTTTTTTCTTTTTAAATATTTTTTTTCAAATTTTGTCAGTGTTTTATTTCCCTTAGGCACTACAAAGTGATTCATCCCCAAAGCGAATATGGTCACAATTGTTGCGCCAACCATATAGGGTCTTAAAAATCTTGTAAAGGAAATACTCGCACTATTGATAGCTATAATTTCAGTATTGTTTGAAAGTTTTGAGGTAAAGAATATAACGGCGATAAAGAGTGCCAAAGGCATAAAAGTATTGGCGTAATAAATAATGAAGTTTACATAGTAGTCTTCAATAATTTCACCAACGGATAAATTTGTGTGACGCAAAAATTTATCAATTTTTTCAGACACATCTATGGCAATGGCAATAGGGATCAAAATAAAGAGGGTAAACACAAACGACCCCAAATATTTTTTTAATATGTATTTATCTAATATTCTCAAACCTATTATTTACAGCTTTTAAATTATCTTGTTACAACCTGTTTGCCATTTGTCTGACCATCTTATTTTTCCAATCCGCAAAATCTCCTTCCAAAATATGTTTTCTCGCTTCTCGAGTCAACCATAAATAAAAACCTAAGTTGTGTATGGTCGCAATTTGTTTTCCTAGCATTTCATTGGCAGCAAACAAATGACGTAAATATGCTTTTGAATAGGCGGTATCCACCCAAGTAATATTCATTGGGTCAATTGAAGAAAAATCATCTTCCCATTTTTTGTTTTTGATATTGATACTTCCTTCCGAAGTAAACAGCATTCCGTTTCTAGCGTTTCTCGTAGGCATTACACAATCGAACATATCAATCCCCAATGCTATATTTTCCAAAATATTAATCGGAGTTCCTACTCCCATAAGATACCTTGGTTTGTCTTCTGGCAACACACTACAAACCACATCTGTCATGGCGTACATTTCTTCTGCTGGCTCTCCAACCGACAAGCCTCCAATTGCATTTCCTTCAGCTCCAACACTTGCGATGTATTCTGCAGATTGCTTTCTTAAATCTTTATAGGTACTTCCCTGAACAATAGGGAAAAATGTTTGACTATAACCATATTTGAATGGTAATTTCTCCAAATGATTCATACAACGATCCAACCAACGGTGTGTCATATACATTGACCTTCTGGCGTACTTAAAATCACATGGATAAGGTGTACATTCGTCAAATGCCATGATGATATCTGCTCCAATTGTACGTTGGACTTCCATTACATTTTCAGGTGAAAAGAAGTGCATAGAACCATCAATGTGACTTTTAAAATTAACTCCAGCCTCTTTTATTTTTCTTCTTCCAGAAAGAGAATACACCTGATATCCACCACTATCTGTCAATATGGGACGATCCCAGTTCATGAATTTATGAAGTCCTCCCGCTTTCTCTAAAATGGGCATTTTGGGACGCAAATACAAATGGTAGGTGTTTCCAAGAATGATGTCTGGATTTATTTCCTCTTTCAATTCTCTTTGATGCACCCCTTTTACGGTTCCCATAGTACCTACAGGCATAAAAATAGGTGTTTCTATAAGCCCATGATCAGTTGTCATAACTCCTGCTCTGGCTTTACTTTGTGGATCTTTCGATTTTATTTCAAACTTCATAAGGCGCAAAGATAATCGAAAGTCTGTTAGCTTGAAAGCGAATTTAAAAACATTCAATTTTTATTAACGAATTCCGTAATTGACGTCATTTTACAATAGATTGAAACACTTTTATGTCAATTTATTTAATAGCTTTGTATTCGTCGTATGTTTTACTAATTTCCTTGACCATGCATTATCTTTATTACATAAAAGCCTTACATATCATTTTTGTTATTACCTGGTTTGCAGGGCTTTTTTATATCGTTCGTCTATTTATTTATCATGCTGAAGCAGAAAAAAAAGAGGAACCTGCCAAAGGTATCTTGCAAGAGCAGTATAAAATAATGAGTAAAAGACTGTGGTATATCATCACCTGGCCTTCTGCTATATTGGCAAGTTTTTTTGCTTTTTGGCTGTTGTATTTGTTACCTGATTTTCTGCTTCAACCGTGGATGTGGGTAAAATTGTCTTTTGTGTTTTTATTGTATTTATACCAATGGGGCTGTCAAGTTATATACCGTCAGCTTCAAAACAACATTGTTAAATACAGTTCTGCAAAATTGAGAATTTGGAACGAAGGGGCTACCATTATTCTTTTTTCGGTAGTGTTCTTAGTTGAACTACAAAATGGGATGAATTGGATTTGGGGAGTAATAGGACTGTTAATTTTTGCTTTTTTATTGATGTTTTTGGTAAAACTGTACAAGAGAGCAAGAAATAAAAAAAGTTGGGACCCAGCAGATGAAGAAACAGACTAACTGACCAATCCGATAATTTCTCCTCGTCCATCGGAAGAATTGCTACCAATCAAATAATTTTTTCCTTGTGAATGAATTTTATAAATGCAATCTTCTGAAGGAATTAAAGTAATAATCTCAATAATTTTTTCATATGACAAATAGTCTTCATCAAACCAAACTTCTTTGATCTCTTTTTTTAAGATATGTCGTTCCAATTGTTTGAAAGATCTGAATTTTACAAAGTTCAACTTTCGTTTCATTTGTTTTTCAATCGCAATTTTTTTATCTCCAACATACAATACATTTTCTCGTTCATTTACAATAATTGGTGTGTCAGAAAGTTGAAAATATTTTAACAAAAACCATAGTTTACTCCCTACTTTCATCAAAAAGGTATTGAAGAAATTGATTTTAAAGTGTTTCTTGCAAAAAATCTCCATTGCGCCATGGAAATGTTTTAAATACCGAACATCTTTACGGGTGCTCTCGCCTTTGAAATGTATGGTTTTCGTTTCTCCGAAATAATAATTTTGAAAACCATTTTTTAGTAATTTATAGCTTAAATCAATGTCTTCTCCATACATGAAATAATCTTCATCAAAGCCACCTACTTTTTGATAAACCTCTTTTTTTAACAGCATAAAGGCTCCAACCAATATTTCCACCTCTCCTACTTCCTCTTTTCCTAAATGATTGCTGTAGTAGGTTCCTTTTCTGTGATTTACACCTAGCAACTTAAAAAATGTAGCTCTTAAGGTAGGTATTCCTCGTTTGCTTTCTGGTAAAAACACCCCTGTACCATCTACCAATTGCACACCAAGTGCTCCTAGGTCATTTTTAGACTCGGCAAAGTCTAAAATTTTTTCTAAAGTATTTTCAGAAACTACCGTGTCTGGATTTAAAATAAGTACATATTCTCCTTTTGCAATAGCCACTCCTTGATTATTTGCTCTAGAGAAACCTACATTTTCTTCATTTTGAATTAATTTTACTTCAGGGAAATTTTCAGAAACCATTGCACAGCTATTGTCCGAAGATACATTGTCTACCACAATAATTTCAGCATCTAAATTTTCACAGGCTTTCTGTACGCTTAACAAGCATAGCTCTAAAAAATAACGAACATTGTAATTGACTATAACAACAGATAGTTTCATGCACATTTTTTTTTCAAAAGTAAAACAACTTCAAAAAGAACAACAGAATGTATTTTAAGCAATGTCATTTGATTAAATTTTCAATGATTTCTCAAAGGGAACCCTATTGACAATACTACGTCCTAAAGTTACTTCATCTGTATATTGTAATTCGTCTCCGACAGAAATCCCTCTTGCAATAGTGGAAATTGCTACATCGTATTTTTGCAATTGTTTATAGATATAAAAATTAGTCGTATCTCCTTCCATTGTAGAACTTAACGCAAGAATCAATTCTTTTATTGTTCCTTCTTTCACTTTTTCTACCAAGCTCTCGATTGTTAAATTATGTGGACCAACCCCTTCCATTGGTGAAATCTTGCCGCCTAAAACATGGTATAAGCCTCTGTACTGAACTGTATTTTCGATAGCCATCACATCTCTTATATCCTCAACGACACAGACAATTTCAGTATTTCGTTTGGAATTGGAGCAAATTTCACACAAAGCAACATCAGAAATATTATGACAATTTGTACACAATTTCACTTCCGTAACCAAATTATTCAAAGCAGTCGTCAAATGTCCTGTATGGCTTTTTGGTTGTTTCAATAAGTGCAACACCAAACGCAAAGCGGTTTGCTTTCCAATTCCCGGCAAATGCGATACTTCATTTACCGCATTTTCTAATAGTTTAGATGAAAAATTCATGTTACAAATGTAACAAATTGTTAGCGTTAGATGCATCAATTGTTGAACTTTTGGAGGAGTTTCCAAAATTGACAACTTTGCCAAAGCGGAATTAAATTAAAGGATTCTTACAAACATGTTGTGTATTCAATATGTTTATTCGTTTATTTGTTATTCAGAAAAGGTTTTTAAATTTTATTCATGAAAGCGACTCAGATTTTACTCATCATAGCAGCTTATTTTTGTTTGTTATTGCTGATTTCTTATTTTACTGGAAAACAAGACTCTAACCAAGATTTTTTCAAAGCCAATAAAAAATCGCCCTGGTATGTTGTTGCTTTCGGGATGATTGGTGCTTCACTTTCTGGTGTTACTTTTATTTCTGTTCCGGGTTGGGTGCAGGACAGCCAATTTAGCTATCTTCAAATTGTCATTGGCTATTTTTTTGGTTATTTAACCATCGCCTACGTACTTCTGCCTATCTATTACAAACTGAACATCACTTCTATTTATGAATATTTAAATATTCGTTTTGGAACAGTTAGCCATAAAACAGGTGCTTTTTTCTTTTTTGTTTCAAGGGTTCTTGGTGCTGCATTTCGACTTTTTTTAGTCGCTTCCGTATTGCAATATTTTATTTTTGACACTTGGAATATTCCATTTGAAGCAACGGTGGTTTTATCAATATTGCTCATATGGATTTATACTTTTAAAGGAGGAATTAAAACTATTGTATGGACGGATACTTTGCAAACATTTTTTATGATTTTTGCTGTTTTGACAGCTATCTATATACTAAACAAAAACTTTAACTTATTAGGTTTAAACATCTTAAAATCAGAAGAAATAAAAGAATACTCAAAGGTGGTTTTTGCAGAAGATTTTCTAGATAAAAAATATTGGCTAAAATCCTTTTTTGGAGGTATGTTTATTGCCATTGCTATGACAGGACTAGACCAAGACATGATGCAAAAAAACCTGACCTGTAAAAACACCAAAGAAGCGCAATGGAATATTATTTCATTAGGAGCCATATTGATTGTTGTTAATTTTATTTTCCTATTTCTAGGAGCGTTATTATTTGTCTATGCTAAAAAAAACAACATCGAAATTCCACGTATTGATAGAAAATTGAAAACGGACCTCCTTTTCCCTGAAATAGCATTAAACAGCAATTTAGGAACACCACTTGCCGTTACTTTTATACTCGGATTGATTGCAGCTGCTTATTCCAGTGCGGACAGCGCACTGACATCACTTACGACCTCTTTTTGTTTTGATTTTTTAAAGTTTAGCAATAAAACGCCTTCACAACAAAAAAACACTCGTAAAAAAGTTCATGTTGGAGTTTCGATACTACTCGTTTTTGTCATCGTACTTTTTAAATACGTACTAACGGACAACGTGATTAGCAGTTTGCTTGCGGTTGCCTCCTACACATACGGCCCCTTACTTGGATTGTTCGCTTTTGGTATATTTACCAAACATAAAATACACGAAGCATACACACCTCTTATTGCCCTGATCTCCGTTGCAATCACATTTTTCTTGAACAAATACGCAGTCCAGCTTTTTGGCGGATACCATTTTGGCTATGAATTGCTAATTGTAAACGGACTTTGTACCTATATAGGATTGTATTTTATTCGTAACAAAACGCAAGAGTCAAAAATTAATTCCTAATTTTGGCATTATGGAAAAAGACCTAAGTAACTACCGCAAGTCCTATATAAAAGGAGAACTCTCAAAAGGCACAGTTCCTGAAAATCCGATGGAATTATTTCAAAAATGGTTCTACGAGGTAGAAAATTACGGAGCAATAGAAGAGCCCAATGCTACGACACTTTCTACAATTGGATATGACGGCTTTCCTAAAAACCGTGTTGTTCTACTAAAAAAATTTACTTGGGAAGGGTTTATCTTTTATACCAATTACGATAGCGAAAAAGGAAAATCCATTGCGGAAAACCCTCATGTTTGTCTGTCTTTTTTCTGGCATGCAGCTGAACAACAAATTATTGTAAAAGGAATTGCAGAAAAAATTGCTCCAAATTTATCTGATGGTTATTTTGAATCAAGACCTGATGGAAGCAAACTAGGAGCTTGGGCGTCAGACCAAAGCAAAGTCATCGATTCAAGAGAAGTTTTGGATAACAATTTGAAAAATTTCGAAAAAAAGTTTCAGAACAAAGAAATACCAAGGCCTATAAATTGGGGTGGTTATCTTGTAAAACCTGTATCTATGGAATTTTGGCAAGGAAGAGCCAATCGCATGCATGACAGAATACGTTATTCCCTTCAAGATGATTTTTCTTGGAAAATAGACAGACTAGCACCTTGATACCCATTCGGGATTCAAATTATTTTTTTCATGATTTTTTTCAAAAAAACATTTTAAATACTAGTTGCTTTCATTATATTTGAATATAACTATTTGATGTAAATGAAAACAATATACATTGTTAGACATGCCAAGTCTTCATGGGAATACCAAGGTATTGATGATGTTGACAGGCCTTTGAAAAAAAGAGGGATTAAAGATTCTTACCTCGTTTCCTCCATTCTAAGAGACAAAATACCAAAGCCCGATGCCTTTATTACCAGTAGTGCCAGTAGAGCTCTGTCGACTGCTGTAATTTTTTGCAATAATTTTGGATTCCCTTTGTCACATTTAAAAATAAACAAATCGCTTTACAGTTTTAGCGATGGCTATTTAGTAAAAACTATCAAAGCGTTGGACGACGAATTTGATTCTGCTATTATTTTTAGTCACGATCATGGAATCAATGACTTCGTAAACAAATTTGGAAGTGAGAGTATTGCGCATGTGCCTACCTGTGGAGTTATTGGTATTCAATTCGAAAACAACCACTGGAAGAGTATAAAAAAAGGAAAAACCATTTTAAAAGAATTCCCCAAATTTTATAAATAAAATTTCGCATTTTGATGGAGATAAAAAAATACGGAGCCATTGACATTGGGTCCAATGCCATTCGACTATTGATTAGCAATGTTGTGTTGCAAAAAAAAGAAAAACCTAAATTCAAAAAATCAGCATTGGTACGTGTGCCAATTCGTTTAGGTGCTGATTCGTTCAATACAGGAATTATTTCCGAGGAAAATTGCAATCGAATGATTGATGCTATGAAGGCATTTCAATTATTGATGAAAGTACACGGTGTTGAAAAATACAAAGCTTGCGCAACTTCTGCTATGAGAAATGCAGAAAACGGCAATGAATTGATTCAATCCATACAGGAAAAAGCAGGAATTGATATTGAAATTATTGATGGTAAAAAAGAAGCACAAATCATTGCTTCTACTGATTTATCTGAATTTATTGAAGGACACAAATCGTATTTATATGTTGATGTAGGAGGTGGTAGCACAGAATTTACTGTTTTTTCAAAAGGTAAAATCACTGCTTCCAAGTCCTTTAAAATTGGTACGGTACGCCTATTGAACAAAGAAGTCAGCAAAAAGAAAATTTGGAAAGAAATCAAAGCATGGATACATGTGAACACTCAAAACCTCAAAAAAATTGTACTGATTGGTTCAGGAGGAAATATCAACAAAATTTTTAAAATGTCTGGTCAAGCTCCTGAAAAACCACTCTCATTGATTTACATGAAAGCCAATTACCAATTTTTAAAAAAAATGACGTATGACGATCGTATCATAGAACTAGGCTTGAATCCAGATCGTGCGGATGTAATTGTCCCTGCAACTAAAATTTATCTTTCTGCCATGAAATGGTCAGGTGCCAAGAAAATTTACGTTCCAAAAGTTGGACTTTCAGACGGCATCATCAAAAGCCTTTACAACGGTATCCTATAACCCCTTTTTTTATCCAAAAAAACAACCTTGTCTTTAAAGAGAATACTTATTTTATTGAGTTTACTTGTGGCTTGTTCCACAAAAGAAACTCCTAAAAAAAAGATTCCAAAGAAGGAACCACAAGTTGTAATCGTAAAAAAGAAAGTAAAACCTCAAAAAAAACGCTACACAAACGATACCATTACTACAGAAAATTGTGCTGCATTTTTCAAGGATTACGGAAAAAAGAATCCTGAAACGAAAGTTTTACTCAGTACACGTTTGGGAGACATTACTATCAGACTCTACAAAAATACACCTTTGCACAGGGCTAGTTTTATTTATTTGATAAAGCATAAGTATTTTGACACCACCTGCTTTTATCGTGTTGTTCCTGGTTTTATAGTACAAGGAGGGAATTCGGATAGTGAAATTACTACTGAATTCAGAACCCAGCTACACAATTATTTAATTCCTTCGGAATTTAGAAAAAACAGACCTCACAAAAGAGGTGTCATTGCTGCGGCAAGGGATTGGGAATACAATCCTGAAAAAAAATCATCTGCTTTTGAGTTTTATTTTATCCAATCCAAAAGAAAACAATCACACTTGAATTTTGAACATACTGTTTTTGGTGAAATTATTGACGGCATTGAAGTCATTGACAAAATTGCCGCTGAAGATATCGATGTAGATGAATGGCCTAGAAACAACATTTCTATAAAAATGCGGGTCCTAGAATAAAAGTGGGTTTTAAATCATTCTTATTCAAACCAGACCACAAAAGAGGCCGGCTTTACCAAATTTGGAATTTGTTCGGGTAGAATAGCATCCGTATTAAATGTTTTGATTCCCAAATCTTTCTTATCCAGAGTCATTGTTGCATTTAGTGGACTTAAATACAGCGTTGCCTTTGTAAATGTAGCTTCAATTTTATCAATACTGGTCAACAAATTGATTTCTTCAAAAGTAGCGTCCAAACCAATTCCATCTTTTGTTTTATACCGTTTGTCATAGATATCTATAAAACGAATGGTTGACAAAGAGTCAAGAGATTCTTTGGGAGTAATTGTCAACATATGCTCCCCTTCTTTTGAATAAATTAGATATTTATCATCTTCTTGCACATAGGCCCCTTGAAACCCAAGCAAGCCCTCACTCAAACGTTTTACGACAGAATCATTTTTAAAAATGCCCTCTATTTCCATTACTTTCGTTTCGGAGGTAAGCAGCCCTACTCTATTTTTAGCAATTTCAAACTTATTCCCTTTTGAACATGCTATACTTACGAAAAGAACTACTGAGCTCAGGATTGTAAAACTTTTATTTTTCATTATTCGTTGTTTATTTGAGATTGTAAACTTAGTTTAATTCTTTTAAAAAGAAAACAGAAATAAAAGTTAAAAATGCGTTCTCTAAAAACAAATTGCTTGTTGTATCTTTGTCGCTCAAAAACCTCATAGATGCCTAGCATAGAAACCAAGTCGTTGATAAAAGAAGGAAAAATGCTTCCCTTGATGGAAGAATTCTACACCATACAAGGTGAAGGAGGCCACACCGGTACAGCTGCTTATTTTATTCGAATTGGAGGCTGTGATGTTGGTTGCCATTGGTGCGATGTAAAAGAAAGCTGGGACGCAAATTTACACCCACCAACACTTACCGACACCATTGTAAACAACGCAAAAAAGTATGCAAAAACAGTAGTCGTAACAGGTGGAGAACCTTTGATGTGGTCGTTGGACTACATCACTCGAGAACTGAATACTGCAGGTATTAAAACCCATATTGAAACCTCAGGTGCTTACCAGCTATCGGGTCATTGGAATTGGATTTGTTTGTCTCCAAAAAAAACAAAACTACCGCTAGCCGAAGTATACCCGCATGCGGATGAATTAAAAATGATTGTGCACAATGCAAATGATTTTTTATTTGCAGAACAAGAAGCAGCAAAAGTCTCTAAAAAATGTAAACTGTATTTACAACCTGAATGGAGTAAAAAAGAAAAGATGGTGCCGCAAATTATTGAGTATGTCATGAAAAATCCGCAATGGCAAATCTCCATTCAAACACACAAATATTTGAATATTCCTTAGGCTTTTTCAACCTTTGGAAATTCAACTAAAAAAACAATTGCAAATTTATTTTATACGTTGGTTTCCAACTTGATATAATCCAAAAACTCTCTTCGGGTTTCTTTATTCTTAAACAAACCACCAAATTCTGCAGTAACAGTACTACTTTCTATGTCTTTGATTCCTCTTGAATTTACACAAAGGTGTTTGGCATCGATAACACAAGCAACATCGTCTGTACCTAGCGCTTCCTGTATTGCTTGCACGACTTGCATGGTCAATCTTTCTTGAACTTGAGGTCTTTTGGCAAAATGATCAACTATTCGATTCATTTTAGACAAACCAATCACCCTTCCTTTAGAGATATAAGCCACATGTGCACGACCAATAATTGGCAACAAATGGTGTTCACAGGTGGAATACACAACAATATTCTTCTCTACCAGCATTTCACCATATTTGTAGGTGTTTTCAAAAGTAGACAACTCAGGTTTGTTTTTAGGATTCAAACCTCCAAACAACTCTTTTACAAAAGCTTTGGCAACCCTCCTAGGAGTTCCTCCAAGACTATCGTCATTTAGGTCCATTCCCAAGATGTTCAAAATATCAGTTACACTTTCTTCAATACGCTCGATTTTTTCTTGATCAGACAAAACAAATGCATCTGCACGCAAAGGTGTCTTTGCAGAAGTCCCCACATGGTTCTCCCCTATTTCATCTATATTTTCGCAACTTGTACCGTTTTTTCCTTCAAACATGATTGTTATATCTATTTTGCAAATTTACGAATTAATCACCACTTGAAGTAATTCTTCCAAATTACACTCTTGCTGATCACCTGTTTGCATGTTTTTTACTGTAAATGTATTTTTTTCTATTTCATTTGAACCCACCAACACCACAAATGGTATTTCACGTTTGTTGGCATAATTCATTTGTTTTTTCATTTTTGCACTATCTGGGTACAACTCTGCTCTCACTCCATTGGCTCTTAATTCTGTAAGTGCTTTTGCACAATACAAGGCCTCTTCATTGCCAAAATTAATAAACACTACCTGTGGTTTTGGCTGCACAAACTCTTCAAATAAGTTCAACTCTTCCAGCACCAGATAAATTCTATCCAATCCAAAAGAAATACCTACTCCACTCATGTTCTTCAATCCAAATATTCCTGTCAAGTCATCGTATCTTCCTCCTCCACCAATAGAGCCCATTTTTACACCTTCTGGGGCAGCCACTTCAAAAATAGCACCTGTGTAATAATTCAACCCCCTAGCAAGCGTAACATCCAATTCTAAATTCGCAGTTTGCAAACCTAATTCATTGATTGTATCCACCACAAATCTTAATTCTTTCACTCCTTCCAAACCTTCCTCTGAGTCTTTTAACATTTCAGAAAGTTGGTCTAGTTTTTCTGTATTACTTCCTGTAAAAGAAAACAAAGGACCTAGTTTTTTAATAGCTGCCTCAGCAATTCCTTTGCTTGACATTTCTTTGGCAACACCTTCAGCACCAATTTTATCCAACTTATCTAAAGCAACGGTAAAATCTATCAAACGGTCTTTCGCACCGATAATTTCAGCAATTCCCGACAAGATTTTTCGATTGTTCATTTTGATAGTCGTTCCAGCTAGTTTTAACTTACTAAAAACAGCATCGTACAACTGAATAAATTCTATTTCTTGCCAAAGTGATTTACTTCCAACCACATCGGCATCACACTGGTAAAACTCTCGAAACCTTCCTTTTTGAGGTCGGTCCGCCCTCCAAACAGGTTGGATTTGATACCGTTTAAACGGTAAGTCTAACTCATTTTGGTGCTGTACCACATAGCGTGCAAAAGGCACGGTTAAATCGTACCTAAGGGCTTTTTCAGAAATTTGAGCAGTGACTTGTTTGCTGTTTTTGTCTGACAACAAAGCTGCATCTGCTTTTTTTAAAAAATCTCCAGAGTTTAATATTTTAAAAATCAAGCGATCTCCTTCTTCTCCATACTTCCCCATTAAAGTGGATGAGTTTTCAAAAGAAGGTGTTTCGATAGGTTGAAACCCAAACGTTTGAAACACTTGTTTGATGGTCCCAAAAATATAATCACGTTTTGCGACTTCTACAGGAGAAAAATCTCTTGTGCCTTTGGGTATACTTGGTTTTTGTGCCATGATTTTTAAAATAAGCTGCAAATATCCGAAAAAAACTGCTTTTTCACACCAACTTCTTGTTTAATTTTATCGGTTACCTGTTCTTCTAAAACAAAAAAACCTAGAAGGTCTTTGAGACTTTCTAGGTTTTTTTTTGTTTTTTTTAATCTTACATTCCTTTCAATTCACTTACCAATTCCGTCAAAGCGGCCTTGGCATCACCAAAGAGCATGGATGTTTTCGAATTGTAAAATAATTCGTTTTCAATTCCAGCATATCCTGCATTCATACTACGTTTGTTCACAATAATATGTTTTGCATTTTCTACGTCTAAAATTGGCATCCCAAAAATTGGACTTGCTGGATCGTTGTGAGCAGCTGGATTTACTACATCATTTGCTCCAACAACCAATACCACGTCGGCATTGTTGAATTGTGGATTGATATCATCCATTTCTACTAGCAAACCATAATCTACATTGGATTCCGCCAATAGTACATTCATGTGCCCTGGCATACGTCCTGCAACTGGATGAATTGCATATTTTACATTGACACCTTTTTCTGTCAAGAGTTCTTCCAATTCATGAATAACATGTTGCGCTTGTGCTACTGCCAAACCATATCCAGGTACAATAATCACATTGGTTGCATAGTTCATCATAATTGCAGAATCACTTGGCGTTGTATTGGTAATTGTACCTAAAGTCTTGTTCACGCCTTCTGCAACAGTAGCTCCTCCAAAGTTTCCAAAAATTACAGACCCCAAAGTTCTGTTCATCGCCTTACACATAGCAACTGTTAAAATAATTCCCGCGGAACCTACTAAAATACCTCCAACTAGCATTACCATGTTGTCATATAATATACCTGTAATTGCAGCGGCAATACCTGTCAATGAATTCAATAATGAAATAACTACAGGCATATCTGCACCTCCAATTGGTAATACAAACAAAACTCCGTAAATCAATCCTGCTCCCAACAAGGCATAGGCAAGTAAAGGGTTTCCTACTCCAACCACAACCAAATAGGTTGCAAAAGCAATAATTCCAATGATAAAAAGGTTGTTTATCAAATTGTATTGAGGCAATTTGACAACACTTTTCAGGGAACCGTTTAATTTCCCCCAAGCTATCAAACTTCCAGAAAAAGTAATGGCTCCAATAACAACTCCAGAAATAATTGTCGCTACTATGGTAGCTTCAGAGCTTGCTGTTATATTTCCAAATTCTACCAAACCAATCAAGGCAGCACTTGCTCCACCAAATCCATTGAACAGCGATACCAATTCTGGCATTTTTGTCATTTCTACCTTAATGGCAATTAACCATCCGATGACACCTCCTACAACCAATGCCAAAGCGATTAGTATATAAATAATATTGGGTACATTTTCTTTAGACAGAAAAATAGCCCCTCCAATGGCCAGTGCCATTCCTAAGGCAGCGGTCATATTTCCTTTTTTAGCAGTTTCTGGATGACCTAATAATTTCAACCCAACAATAAATGTTACCGTAGCTATCAGGTAAATAATACTTAATAAAATATCCATGTTTTTATTTTTTATACGTTTTTTAAAAAGACTTTTTAAGAATACTCTTAAAATACTTCTTATTTATTTTTTCTTTTTAAACATTTGCAACATTCTGTCAGTTACTGCAAAACCACCAACCACATTGATAATTCCTAGCACCACAGCTACAAATCCTAATCCTAAAGACACATAGTCTTCTGGATTTGAATTCAACATCACTAAAATTGCACCTACGATTACAACACCACTCAAAGCATTTGCTCCAGACATTAAAGGTGTGTGCAATACAGCAGGAATACTTTTGATCACTTCAATTCCTACAAAAGTCGCCAAAATTAGGATGTAGGTAATTTGAAGATTGTTACTTATAAATTCAATCAATTCGTTCATACTATTTGTCTTTTTATTTTTGTCTAATTTCTCCGTCTTTTACTATCAATGTTCCGTCGGTAATTTCTTCTTCCAGTTCCCATTTAAACTGGTTCTCTTCTGTTAAATGCATGATAAAATTGTACATGTTTTTTGCGTACAATTCACTTGCGTTTGTAGAAACACTTTCTGGAGCAATCGTGGTTCCTATAACTTTCACCCCGTTTTTAACAACCGTTTTATTCATTTTACTTACTTCACAATTCCCTCCTTGTGCAGCTGCCAAATCAACAATAACGGCTCCATTTTTCATTTGAGAAACTTGTTCTTCAGAAATCAGTACGGGTGCCTTTCTTCCAGGAATATTTGCAGTTGTAACAACTAAATCTGCTTGAAACAAGGATTTATCAACAGCTTCTTTTTGACGTCGTGCATAATCTTCAGAAGCTTCTTTAGCATAACCTCCTTCCGATTCTTCACCTTCACTATCTACTTGAATAAATTTTGCTCCAAGTGATTCTGCTTGTTCTTTGGTTTCTGGACGAATATCAGTCGCTTCTACTACTGCCCCTAAACGTTTTGCAGTTGCAATTGCTTGTAAACCAGCTACACCAACTCCGTAAATCAACACTTTTGACGGTGTAATTGTTCCGGCAGCGGTCATCATCAATGGAAAAATTTTGGTCATTTCATACGCTCCTAAAATAACAGCTTTGTAACCTGCCAAGTTGCTTTGTGAACTCAATACATCCATGTCTTGCGCTCTTGAAATTCTTGGCACTGCATCCATAGAGAATGCGGTAGCACCTTTCGCTGCAATGGCTTCAATCAATTCAGGGCTAGATTTGTGAAACAATTGACTCATCAATACCTGTCCCTTGTTTACCAATTTCAAATCCTCTTCGTCAAAAGGATTGATTTTCACCAATACATCGGCTTCTTTAAACACAACGCCTCTCTTCTCAACAACCGCTTCAACAGCCGTAAAATCAGCGTTTTTATATGACGAACTTTTTCCTGCATTTTCTTCTACAAGAATTTCAAACCCTTTCGAAATCAACTGTTTTGCAATATTTGGTGACATTGCAACTCGTTTTTCGCCTTTTTGGGTCTCCTTCAATATGCCTATTTTCATATTTTTGGGTGATTTATTGTTAGATTATTTATTTCAATAGTAAACAAACTGTTTTCTTACATATCAGTATAAAATCAATTTGACTATAAGAGTGCTAAATTAACCAAAAACAAGACGGCAATTTAGTTCCTCTTCTTTTTTGCAGATTGTTCATTGTATTTAGGAAAACAAGGTGCCATTTTTTTTATAAATTCCAGAAAACAAAAAAATACTGAAAAATTAGCAGTAAAACCCCTGAAATACTAAGAATTTTATAATTTATAATTGTTCCACTTACTGCTACCTATATCGATTTCGTAGATTTTTCGTGGAATATTTAAGGAAGCTTGAGCAACTAAATTTAAAAATCTCGTCTTGAATTCGTTGTTTTTACCCAACGTCTCTCAATATTTATCCTATTTCTTTATTTTTTTGACTCAATTTTAATTTGGTCATACTCGCATTTAGCTCAAACCCCAACAAAAGGATAATAGAGTTTAGCCAAATAAACAACATCAATATCAATAGTGTACCAATGGATCCATAGAGCTCGTTATACTTTGCAAATTTTACCACATAAATTCCAAATACATAAAATGTCAAAAAAGAAAGTATCGTTGTCAATACAGATCCCGCAGAGAAAAACGAAGAATATTTTCCTTCTTTGGTTCCAAAATAATAAAGCAAGGAAACTGTGGTAAATATCATAAAGACAAAAAACAAATACCGCACATTTTCTAGCCATAAAAATTCTTCACTCAGCCAACCTTTCATAATTAAAAAATCCAAACCGAATTTAAACAATATCGTAACTGCTACGGTTAAAATTAAAAAGAAAGACATTAACAAAGAGGTACCTAATGAAATAATATAAGCTCTTACAACACCTCTTACTTCTGTTACATGGTAAGAATATTCAAAGCCCCCAAACACAGCATTCACACCATTGGTCATTAAAAATATCGACACCAGAAAACCAAAAGATAACAATCCTCCATATTTATTTTGAGCAATATCTTCAAAAATAGGCACAACCGCATCATAGGTTCTAGGAGGCAGGGCTTCCGCTATGAGGTTCATGAAATTTTCCTGAAAACCCTCTATGGGTATATACGGTATTAAGGTTAGCATAAATAGCATAAACGGAAAAACAGCCATAAAAAAACTATAAGAAATCCCACCTGCCCTAGACGTCAATGCTCCACGAACGATTCCCAACACATACATATGCAACAAGTCGTACAAGGACATCCCTTCCAGTCCAGGTATTTTAATTCGTTTTCCTAGGTCTGTTAAAGAAGATAGTATAGGAATTTGTTTTTTTTCTGTCATCGCATTGTTTTGATTTACAAGGTAAAACAAATAATTTTATTCATATGCCTTTAGACTCAAATCCATATTGTAAATAGAGTGCGTCAAAGCACCAGAAGAAATATAATCGACACCACATTCAGCATATTTTTGCAAGGTTTCTTCATTGATTCCTCCTGACGATTCTGTTTGACATTTACCATTGATCATCAACACGGCTTTTCGAGTATCTTCATAGCTAAAATTATCTATTAAAATTCTATGAACCCCTTCCGCGCGTAAAATTTCTCTTATTTCTTCAAGGTTTCTAGCTTCTATGATTATTTTTAGGTCTCTTCCTGTCTCTTTTAAATATTTTTTAGTCAATTCAATTGCTTTGGTAATTCCTCCGGCAAAATCAATATGATTGTCTTTTAACATTATCATATCATACAAAGCAAACCGATGGTTTACCCCTCCTCCAATTTTAACAGCCCATTTTTCAATTGCTCGAATTCCAGGAGTTGTTTTTCTTGTATCGAGTATCTTGGTTTTAGTTCCTTCTAGCAGACTGGTAAAGTAATTTGTTTTTGTTGCAATTGCACTCATTCGCTGCATTGCGTTCAACACCAAACGTTCTGCTTTTAAAATCGCATGCGAACTTCCTTTTACTGTAAGTACCACATCTCCATGTTTTACCTTTTCTCCATCTGCTATCAAAACCAACACCTCTAATGCGGGGTCTACATATTCAAAAATTCTCTTGGCGAAGGCAACACCCGCAATGATTCCTTGGTCTTTTACCAATAATTTTGCTTGTCCTTGAACGCCTTTTGGAATACAGGCCAAAGAACTATGATCCCCATCTCCTACATCTTCACGAATGGCATTGACAATTATTCCATTTAATTCTTTTTCAAACTGTGTATCACTAATCATAAAAAAATGTTTTGAGATGTCAAAAATACCTTTTTATCTTTAGTTTTTAAAAGATTCTTTTTCTTTTATTGAAACAGGTGTATGAAGTTTTTCAATACAAAAAATTATCTTTGTAAACATGAAAATAAAACTTCTTACCATTGGTAAAACGGACGACAAAAACTTAGCTGCATTGATAGCTACTTATGAAAACCGTTTGAAACATTATGTCAAATTTGAATTAGAAATCATTCCAGATATCAAAAATATCAAAAACCTTTCTCAAAAGCAGCAAAAAGAAAAGGAAGGGGCTTTGATTTTAAATAAATTACACTCCACAGACCAACTGATCGTATTGGATGAAAAAGGAAGAGATTTTCGTTCTGTTGATTTTGCCAATTTCTTACAAAAAAAAATGAATTCGGGTATCAAACAATTGGTTTTTGTCATTGGTGGCCCTTATGGATTTTCGGAAGAAGTCTATAAGAAAGCACAAGGAAAGGTGTCTTTTTCAAAGATGACTTTCTCTCATCAAATGATCCGTTTGTTTGTTGCTGAACAAATATACAGGGCTTTTACAATATTAAAAAACGAACCTTATCATCACGAATAACATACTCTATAAAATTATGAATTACGAGCTATGAATTATGAATTAAGGTTGTTAAAAAATGGTGTAACGACGGTTCATTGGGACTATATAATTGCATTATATTACCATCTCATAGCGTACATTTTAAATACTGTCTGAAAATTTTAATATCTTTGAGAGGAACATTAAAAAATAGATTATATGATTTTAGGAGTATCTGGTTGGCTTGGCGACAAGATTGGATTAAAAGAAAAACAAGTGCGTTTGATTTTTATTTTAGCTGCATTGTTTGCAGGGGTAGGTCTTGGGCTTTATCTGGTTCTTTGGATTGTTAAAATCCTAACCAAATAAACAACAACATTATCATCTAGCACAACCTAACAGGTCTTGGATACCTGTTAGGTTGTGCTAGATGAGTTTTTTATTTTTTTCGGTTATCCAACGTGACATGTACTCTGTACTTTTCATGGAATGGTGCAATAACATACTTCCTGTAAAATTTTGCATTCTATGGGTTTTGATGGTTTCTTGCACTTTTCGTATTTTTTCAATCAGCCCCTTCTCCAATTCTTTTTTGGAAAAAACTGTGTTGACAATTTCAATTCCATTCTTCTGAGATTCCAACCACAATTCTTCGGTATTGTACAGTCTTGTTGCAGCTTCTACAAGAGCTACTGATTTTTCTTCTACAAAGCCATTCCAAGGCAAATTGGAATGCATCGATTCTGCTCCAATCGGAGTTGTCACACTAGGAGTACCACAGATCATCGCTTCTAATAGTTTTCCTTTCATTCCTGCACCAAAACGCAAAGGAGCCAAACAAACACGTGCATTTTTTACAACTTCTTGCGCATCATTTGCCCACCCTTTGATTAAAAACTTCTCCTCAACATTATGCAATTGCAAAACTTTTTGCGTGGGATATGAACCGTAAACATGCATTTCTGCACCAGGATTTTTTTTACGCAACACGGGCCATATTTCTTCTTTTAAGTAGCGAACACAATCCCAATTAGGTGCATGCAAAAAATTACCAATGGTTATAAAATGTTTCCTTGCTTCAAAATTCGGTGTGTCGGCAATACTCTTTTCTGAAATATTTTCTATCAAAAAAGGGACATGGTGCAAAATTTCTTTAGAAACTTTAAAATGATCTTGCAACAATTCCATTTCATATTCTGCTATCATCAATGACAAATCACATCGGTAGATGCTTGCAATTTCTCGAATGGCAATTTCCGAATTCAAATCTGTTTTTTTGAAAACACGTTTTTCTTTTACTGCCTGTTCCCTAGCCTTTCGCAAACAGTGTAAATCTTCCGTATCCAAAATTCGAGGTACATTAGGGCAGTTCTTAGCAACTCTCCACCCGAATTGTTCTTCCATCATAAACCGGTCAAACAGCACCAAGGTAGGCTCCAATTCTTTTGCAAAAACATCAAAAGTATTACTATTCAATTCGATAGAATGAAGTGAAACTCCTAAATTCTCTAAAGGATATCTATGCGATGATTCTTGTGCTGGAGTGGCAAATACTACTTCCCAATCTTGCTCCAAAAAAAGTTGTATCAATTGCACCATACGACTTCCTGCTGCTGAGGAATTTGGCTCTGGCCAAACAGCGCCAATGATGAGAATTTTTTGTTGCATTTTTTTTGAGATTATTGGATTATTAGATTACCTAGTAAATGGCTTGAAACAAATAGTTTAAAACATAAAATCCGTAATTCGCACATCCTAATTCGTAATTCCTATTTACCTATATTCCTTGAGTAGTTTTTCTACCAATTCTTTTGTTAGTGTTTTTCCAGCTGCTTTTTCGCGAATTCTTGCAAAGTCGTATCTATAATCACATCCCGATTTGTACTCAGAGCAGCCATAAGCCGTGCTTCCTTTTACCACACTCCCTTTATTACATTTTGGACAGGGAATTTTGTCCGTTTCTTTCTTACTCGTTTCTGGAATTTGTAATTTCAATTCAAAGTTTTCTGTAAATACTAAAGTTCCATTCATTTTTTCTTTTTCTTTTTTGAAGCCTTTTAGCAATACCGTACTTCCTTTAGAAAGTAATCTTTTGAATTGGTTGACCGATATTTTTTTCCCCATAAACTCAAAGGGTAATCGGAAATTACAGCCTTCTTTATATGCAGCACAACCATAAGCAGTACTCCCCTTTAGCAATTTCCCTGAAGTACATTTGGGACAATTCAAGCCCTCCAAAGCACTTTTCTTTTTTTTCTGGACAGGTGTTGCTTTTAAAGTTGTTTCGTGAGAAAAACGTTTGATATTTTTCTCCAATCGAACTTCAACGACCAAATCGTCTACCATTTTTTTCATATTTCGAATAAAGGCAGCTGCACTAAATGTTCCTTCTTCTATTTCTTTCAATTGTTTTTCCCATTGCCCTGTCAATTCCGCCGACTTCAATAGCTTATTTTGAATGGTATCTATCAAGCGAATCCCCATACCTGTGGGTAAAATCTGCTTTTTATTTCGTTCTACATATTTTCTACGGAACAAGGTTTCTATAATATTGGCTCGTGTGGAAGGTCGTCCAATACCATTGGCTTTCATCAAATCACGCAATTCATCATCTTCCACTTGTTTTCCTGCTGTTTCCATAGCCCTCAACAAAGTTGCTTCTGTATAATTTTTTGGTGGTTTGGTTTCTTTTTCCAAAAAGGAAGGTTCATGTGGTCCACTTTCCCCTTTTTCAAACGTAGGCATTATTTTTTCTTCTCCTACTTTTGTACTTTCTTTTGATTTGGAAAACACGACACGCCATCCTTCTTCCAAAATTTCTTTTCCTGTTGCCTTGAAACTAATTTTAGCAACTTCTCCAACTACGGCTGTATTGGAAACCTGACATACTGGATAAAACACTGCTATAAAACGCCGTGTTATTATATCGTATACATTTTTATCGTATTCAGACAAGTGTGCTTGCTCACCAGTAGGAATGATTGCATGGTGATCTGTTACTTTTTTATTATCAAATACTCGTTTGTCTTTTTTTAATTTCCCTCCTCTTAAAACCTGCGTCAAGGAAGCATATTGGGTCAGTTTTGATAGTATGCCTGGCACCTTTGGAAACATGTCATCCGGCAAAAAAGTCGTATCTACTCTTGGGTAGGTAACTAGTTTTTGCTCGTATAACTTTTGAACTATTTTTAACGTTTGATCTGCAGTGTATCCAAATTTTGTATTGCAATACACCTGTAAACCTGTTAGATCAAATAATTTTGGTGCATATTCTTTCCCTTTCTTTTTCGTTACGGAAACAATTTCAAAAGCTTCTCCTTTGATTTGATTCATCGTTGCTTCTCCTTCCTCCTTTTTCAGAAAACGCCCTTGTTCATTGTTAAAAACGGTGTCACGGTAAAGCGTTTGAATTTCCCAATAAGGTGCGGGTTTAAAATTGGCAATTTCTGTGTGTCGTTTTACCAGCATCGCCAAAGTTGGTGTCTGCACCCGTCCTACCGACAAAACTTGCTTTTGAGCTGCATAACGTAAGGTGTACAACCGTGTAGCATTCATTCCTAACAACCAATCGCCAATAGCCCTAGAACTTCCTGCATAGTACAAATTATCATAATCCGCAGCATCTTTTAAATTTTCAAAACCTTCTTTTATTGCCTCTGCTGTCAAAGATGATATCCACAACCTTTCTACTTTACCTGTATAGTTGGCTTGTTTGATAACCCAACGCTGTATCAACTCACCTTCTTGTCCAGCATCCCCACAATTGATAACGACAGTTGCGTTGTCAAATAGTTTTTTAATGGTATTGAATTGCTTCTGCACTCCTGAATCGCCTACCAATTTGGTGTCAAATTTTTCAGGTAACATTGGCAAAGTATTCAAATCCCACCGCTTCCAATGGGGCTTATAATCGTCTGGAGTGAACAAGGTACACAAATGCCCAAAAGTCCATGTTATTTGATATCCATTGCCTTCAAAGTAACCATCATGCCGTTGGTTTGCTCCTAAAATAGAAGCAATTTCACGAGCCACACTCGGTTTTTCAGCAATACATACTTTCATGTTTTGTTTTATTTAGCTATTTATTCTCATTCTTTATGGACAATTGGTACCCCCTTGAAAAATCCTCAACTTGCATTTGCATCAGATGTCTTATAATTCAAATAGACTTTTCTCCATTTGAAATAACCTACAAATGAAAAAACCGTATAAATTAGCGTAAGTCCGGCATACCAATCCAATTCTTTTTGCGAATATAAATAAATTGTTACACCATTTAAAACAATCCATAAAATCCATGCACTCAAAACTTTTCGAGCTTCTAGATAACTTGCTATAAAACTAAACACGGTTGTAAAAGCATCCAAATAGGCATTTTCTGCATCTGTATAATTTTCAAAAATATAGCCCAAAGTGCTTCCTGAAACAATTCCAATAAGCAGTAACAAAAAATGTGTTGAAACAACTTGTTGGCTGATTTTTAATTCGTGGTTTTCTTTTTCATTTTTATCCCATAAATAATAGCCATAAACGCCAATAATCACGTAATAACTATACAAAATAGACTCAGAATACAGATGGATACGATAAAACAAAAATATACTTAGCAATGACGCTCCTATCCCGTAGAACCAGCAACTCTTTTTCTCTTTGATAAGCAGTACCAAATAAAGTAGACTTAAAATGACACTCCCAATTTCCAAAAAAGTATTAATTTCGAAATTCATAATTTAAAAAATAAGTCCCAAAAATAGTGTTTAAAAACGGTTATCTAAAGAGTGAATTGAAATGCTTTTCAGAAAATGACATTAAAAGTAGTTTTCTGAATTTTCTAAAAAACGCATCTCAGTACAAATCGCAGTTTCTACAACAGCAATACAACTATGGTTTTGATGGCTATTCATTCCTCGGTCAAAAAAACAGTTCCAATCAATACGATACCGATTTACTCTATTCTTTTGTGATTTCCGATTTCTGCAATGCCTCTTTATTTCCTAAAGAGTTTCATCTTTTTTTTCAACAAAGATGGAAAGCACTCCAGGAAAAAATACGTGTGCTAGAACTGTCAATTATCCAAGACCTAAAAATTGAAGGACTTGAAAAGTTTTACAATACACATATCGGACATATGATATTGGACTACCTAATAAATTTGGTATAAATATTTAAGCGATTTTTCTATACTTTTTAA